>OZ005648.1:92841410-92928910 GCA_963930645.1 Salticus scenicus
GTCACGGCCGTCAGGAAAGCGTGCCAGTCGAGAAACTTGCATCAAAAAATTTCAACAGGATAATGATCCCAGTCCTACATCTAAATCAACAAAAGACTGGTTTAAAAGTGAAAAGATTGATACCATACCTTCGCCAAGTCAAAGACCTTGTACAGAATAAGCGGATGCCATATTCTCAATTTTAGATCTTAACTCCTAGATCTTAGATCTTACTAGATCTTAAATATGAACTTAGGTTAACTTAATTAATTTATGAGCATGAAACTTGAAGCTTGCTTATTTAACTTTACTGGAATAGATAATGAAATAACAACAAAGTCAGATTTATAAAATAAATGAGCTTTTATTTTGAGCTTATCTAAAAAAGGTGGGCGTTGGACTTTAATTATATTTAATAACCTGTAAACTTAGTTGGGCAGCCTTCTTAAATACTTTTAATTTTACTTAATCAACCACAAATAATTTTAACTACTACATTTAACTTCATTAACCCTCGCGGCTCAGTAACTTTTCGATAGCGGGAGGATTCCCTGACACCACTATCTACTCGACTTACTTCCGACTAACTTCTAGCCGCTAACCTCCCTACTATATCCTCTAGCAGCTAACAGCTAGCTTTCTACTAACTCTCCTACTCTCCTTCCAACTAACTCACTCCCTTCAAACTGATTAACTCCTTGAAACAATCTTCCTTCTCCTTTTATATCAATCACTTTCCAAAATACTTTATAAAATTAACATATCGCAGATTACAATTTTCATTTGTCATTTATCATAGGAACTAACTCTATTGATCAGCCGAATCCTAAATTCTTCATATTCATGTGTTACTCGTAAAGTGTGAATTTTAATTGTAGCATTCCGCTAATATACCTCACAGTTCCTCCCCAAAAGAAAAAAATTTCACGTAAAAATCCCCAACGGGTTTTTGCCCGTGAAAATTTTAAAGTAAAACAATGGTTACAAACAGTGTTAGTAAAACAATGGTAAAACAACAACCGCAGTTACTTACTGCTAAAATTGAACTGTATAAGACTTTAGAAAAAAAAAGAGGGGGGAACTTAAATTAGACTGCCCAAGAATAACTATTTGCTTTTAAAATGTAATAAGGAAAAAATTTAAGAGTACAGGGCTAAAAAACCGGACACTTAGCATAATAAAAAAAATGTTTAGCTCAGTCTAAATAGGTTTACACCGGAAAACCCTTTGTACTCAATTTAGTGATTATGTCCAACGTATTACAATAGGGGTTACAGTCATCTTTCCTTACAAAATGGAAAGGAAAAAATTTCATTAATTTAAAAAAATTTGTAGCACAAAAGGAATCGCTTAAACAGAAAATGCGATCATTATTCAATTTAACTTTGAACATTAAGCTCTTGACTTGAGCACCTTGTACATTAAGAAAATCATTTTTATTGACCAAAAAAACTTGCTATTTCTTCATCCATCTGAAGGTCAGTCTAGACCCAGATCATCAGCTAGGAAAAATACTTGAAAGGGCATCAGAAAAAAAAAGAAAAAAATTCCAGTTGTCCACTCTCAGATGAATCTTGAAAGAGATCTGCTGTTGGCACGCTTCCAAAAATACTTCCTTCTAAAAATTATCAGTCTTCATTGCAAAAGTAACATTTGTAGAAAACAGATTGTACTTCGGATTAAGAGTCAGGATAAGCAACTGGACCTCAGAATTTCTAAAATTAAAACTCTTTTTAACGTATAAATCAAAAATGGACGTGAACTACACTTTTATATAGATAAATGACATAATTTTATAGATAAGCAATATTTCAGCTAGCTATTTGCATACGGAAAAAAACTAAATTGTTAGTGTATTAAGGTTAATTGTTAAACGTGAATTTACATGCAAAATAGCGAAGAAAAAAAATTATTTTAACCCCATATTAATATATATATACATTAAACTTTTAGTTTAGCATACAAGAGTTTAAACAATAAAAATATTCATTTTATACAATTTACGACATTTAGAAAAACATAGATAAGGATACAAAATATTTCAAAAAGTTTTTTCAAAACTGCAGTTGATGGCTGAGGAGAAGAAAAATTAACGTACATACATATAGATCATTTACAAAATATAGAGAAAAATGTTTATACACTTATAAAATTTCATTTTATACAATTTATAAGACATTTAGAGAAATATAGATAATGAATATATACAAATTGTTGAAAAAGTCTTTTCAAAACTGCCGTTGTTGGCTAGGAAATAGAAAAGCATTAGAGTATATACATATAGATCATGTCAAAAACTAGAGAGAAAATTTATATACAAAAAGGTAAGAAAATTTATCGTACTAATCACTGCTGGTGATGGCTAAGAAAAAAACAGAAAACATTAACGTACATATATATAGATCATTCACAAAACTAAACAGGGGGAAGTGTATACAAAGAGAAAAAAAAAATTATCGTACTAATTTCTGCTGTTGATGGCTATGAATAAAAACATTAAAGTACATATATGAATATATTATATAACAGAAAAAATTTATGACATGTAATCAAAACATGAAATTTCGGGAGTTGAAAGTTCATGCTAAAAGTTTAAATTTTGACTTTTGATTTTTTAGAAAGTTCATCTCTTTCAGATAATGGTTGAAAGTCCAAATTGGTTTACTACATGTCGTAGATTTCCTAACTGCTTTGATAGAAATGCACTTTACAATGAAAAAAATATAGAACCATAGCACCTGACAGATTGATTCCTGGATATCAGTTAAATCAGAGATACGGGTCAGACTGGCCTGTGGAGTTGTTGTAGCAATTTCCGCGCTGGGGGCTTGTAGAACGGAGTCCGGCCTCGGAGAGGCACTTTTCTGGGATGGACTCGAGCCCGGTGCCTGGTCACTTTCCGGGGGGGTTTTTGCACCCGGAACCTTGTCACCGTTCGGAGGAGGTGTTGCAACCGGAATCTGGTCCTTGTGTTGAGGGGGATTCGAACCTGTCACCTTGTCACTGTTCATCGGTGCAACAGAAGACTGCTGTCGCTCCGTGCTTTTGCATGCAGGGCTGCTGGAGTTTGTTGAAACCTCACCAGAGGTGAAATGCACGTTTGAAATTACCTTCTTTAAAATGCTTGCATTTTCTGTTGGTTTAATCGGCGGGTCATTTTGAAACTTTAAGTTCACGTTCGCATTAGAAATATTTGACTGTGTCGGCTGTATAGATTTAAAACTGTTATCTAAAGGCGGGTAACAAAGATTAGCCGAATCATTTACTGATTTTACACTTTCACTCGGTTTAACGGTTTCAGTAGCCACAGTTATTTCAATTGGATTTTCTTTTACAGCATTTTCTGTGAAAATAAACGAATCGGTCGACTTGACTGTTTTTAAATGTAAATTACCAGGAGATGAATTTAAATCACTAGAAAAGTTAGCCGCAACATTTAATGATTTGTCACTGTCGGTCCGTTTAACGGTTTCAGCGGCCGCAGTTATTTTAATTGTATTACTTTCAATTTCTGTTACCCGAGCTTCAGTTACATCTGATATTTCGGCATGAACCGGTTCAGCATTTAAATGCGAATGAGGGATATATGAAGCTTGAACAGTAGAATTTAGCTGAACATTCGTTTCACTTAAAGCAAGGGAGCGATTTACACAATTAGATTCATTCGTATTTTCCTTTTCAGCCGCCGTCGCTATACTAAATATTTTATCGGATTTTTTATCCGTAGCCAAAGGCCGAAAAACAGACGTAAATTGGTCTGTATCGCTGTTTGCAAGCGAAGTTTGTTCATTCGGTTTAACTTGTGTTTGACTTTTGTCACAAGGATTAACGTTTTTGTCGTCAGTTGTAGGTTGATTTAAATTAGTAGAGCTTGCTTCCTGTGACTTAATAACTTCTTGTGGTTTTTCCACTGGTTTTATTACTGCTTCCCACTGACGCTCGTGAGGGGGGAGGGAACGGTCATGTTCCAATCTTAGTCTATCATACCGAGTGGCAAAGAGGTTGATGACCCGACTTTTTAAGTCCTCATAGGTTGGATTTGAGCCAAGTGAATGGCAGGCGATTAATTTATGCCACTGTCTCGGTTCTTCTTTTAAGGAATATGCTAACCAAGCATATTTGTCGGCAATCTTAATTTTATGAAAGTCAAAAAAATATTCAAGCTGCTCAAAAAATTGAAGCACACTCGTGGTGCCGTCAAAAAATACTTGCTCGGGGGGGGGGGGGTCGATTTTATTTGGGCGCCAGTGTGACGAACGATTTGTCGTCGCCATCCTTTAACTTAAAATTGAAGCTGAAACTGAAATACTTAAGTAAATTATGAAATGAAGACAAAGTCAGATTTATAAAATAAATGAACTTTTATTTTGAGCTTATCTAAAAAAGGTGGGCGTTGGACTTTAATTATATTTAATAACCTATAAACTTAGTTGGGCAGCCTTCTTAAATACTTTTAATTTTACTTAATCAACCACAAATAATTTTAACTACTACATTTAACTTCATTAACCCTCGCGGCTCAGTAACTTTTCGAAAGCGGGAGGATTCCCTGACACCACTATCTACTCGACTTACTTCCGACTAACTTCTAGCCGCTAACCTCCCTACTATATCCTCTAGCCGCTAACAGCTAGCTTTCTACTAACTCTCCTACTCTCCTTCCAACTAACTCACTCCCTTCCAACTAACTAACTCCTCGAAACAATCTTCCTTCTCCTTTTATATCAATCACTTTCCAAAATACTTTATAAAATTAACATATCGCAGATTACAATTTTCATTTGTCATTTATCATAGGAGCTAACTCTATTGATCAGCCGAATCCTAAATTCTTCATATTCATGTGTTACTCGTAAAGTGTGAATTTTAATTGTAGCATTCCGCTAATATACCTCCTAACCTGACCCAAACGCCATAGAAAATCAGTGGAGTTATTTGCCTCACCAATTATGTGAAAATAACAAACAATGTCATTCCAACATATGAATTAGAAGTAATCATTATGGAGGAATGGCACAATATTTTGCCAAATCTTCACTAAAAATTAATGAACTCGATGCCAAATTGTATGTTTAAAATTATTCAGATAAATAATGGGGTAACATCTTACTAAATTTGCGAAATTTTTTACTTTTTTTTTTTTTTTTTTTTTTTCATTGACCTTTTATTTTTACTAGATTAATTCAATTTATGTTAATTGCGTCATTTTACTAAAACCTTGGTGTACTGGCTGAGAACGTTTTTGATTTTCAATGAAATACTTCTTTTGTTACTTAAATAGCAAATTATGTTCTGGTTTTATATACGTTTGTAACAGACTATAGAGTGATAAATAACAAATTTACATTAAATAAGAATGTCTATCCATAAGAGATTCTTTAACAATGAAGTAACAATGATAAACTTTTTAAGAAGTTGAAAACACTCAAAATCTGATGAATTTTCTCATCACGATCGTTGAATTCTTCAGACAGCATAAAAAATTGCACCATTTCGAACTATAGTGGACATGTATTAAGCCAAAGAATATATGTTGAGATTCAAGTTGAGTGGGTTTTACGTCGCATTAGTGCTACCTAAAACTCCTACATTGATAGGCTGACGCATCCGCCATTTTCTAGCCCACAAGACCAGCTGACGATTTATTATTGGTGATTTTTCGGAAATAAATTACACGAATAACTTCAGAAAAGGGCACCGCCTGTTTATATTGTCTTCTAATCCAGAAAGAAGGAAAAAATGAATTATAAATTGCAGATTAATTTCAACTTATTTCATTTTCTTTTCAAAATTGTTTGACAAATTTAATATGAATGTACTGCTTTTGTAAGTTATTGTTTCTAAATTTTTTAAAAATTCTTTTAAAATTAACTTTAAAATTACATTTATTTTAACTTTAAGGGTTGCAGGTTTCAGAATGTTGGCGACGTTCTTAAAATTTGCCAGCTTGTTTGTTTTGCGATAAGAAGTTCTAGCTCACATGATCTGTGTAGAAGTTTAAAGGCGATAACAAGGCTAATTAGGTAACCTAGCTTTTTCTACCGCCAACATTTTCCCAGATGGGCTGAATAATAACGGACACTGCGCCAGCTCGAATCATATAAGAGCCTTAGTGCTACCCTATGGGCAATTGGCGATTGTCTGAGACTCACCCTAATTATGTTCCGGAGACATGCCATCACAATTTTGATCCTCCACGGAGAGCATGCCTCCCCTACTTTGGTGGCCTCATAGTTATAATTTAGATGGGCACATGGCCATTGAGGCCACGACGGATTTTACATATATTAGCCACCATTCCAAACATTATAGGAAAACAATCGACCTTTCAAGAAAATATATAACAAATTTGAAAGATGGTTTGAAAAAACGAAAGAATAATAACAAATGAGAAATTGGCAAAGATATGGCAATGAAAAATCTCAAATCTCACGTAAATGGGCATGCAAAATACTGTAAGAATCGAGCAGTATTCAGCAACTTGCGAAGTTAGTGGATCGGCGGTGCTTATTTTTTTCTGTGCTTATACACTATTATTGTTATTGTTATTCAGTCCTGTGAACTCTCAGTATTATTTGGACGTTGATGGATGAAATATCATTCATATGGATATTTAAAAGAAAGAAAAAATCGATTAATTTATAACGCCTATTTCCTTCATATATGCAATTAGCAAGTTATCAAACTAACATATTATGCTATCGATGATATCAAACTTAAGATAGGAACCATTTAAAAAATAAAAATCCTCGTTTTAGACTTGTGACCGATACCTCGCGTTTTACTAATCTAAAATAGAGTTATTGTACCCCTTGTAAAACGCATAGGTAAATTTGGGACTAAATGTCGGTCAGAATTTATCTATGGTGTTGTTTTATTCCCACTTACGGTCCGAAATTTACCTACATCCGGAAACATACCTTTATGATTGTCCATCTCAATTTTTTTTTTTGTTTTATTTTGCATTTTATTTCCTTTTTATCTTTAAATGTTGCGTTATTATGTTTGTAATTGCACTTTGTAATTGTACTTTTAATATATTTTTTGTTTGTAATTGTACTTTTAATATCGTAATATTAAAAATTTCTTTCTAGACTCGTGATGTATTTTTTATGACCTCGACATAACATTTAAATTAATATTTAATCATAGAAAAATTTTACATCATTTTGCTACAATGGTCATGTTGAAAAGAAAAAAAATGAATGAAACAATTTACATAAAACTTATATTAACATTAAACAATACTACAATCTTATCCATTCATATGTTCTGGTTTATTCATTTTTTCTTTATTTAACTATCATTATTTACGATTTTATTGCTACCAGATACATTATTTTTTTTTATTGCAGATACAAACATTATCCGGAAAATACTTTTATATTTTAATTAACTCTCAACATTAATTTTCCTAGCATAGCAGTAAGAAACTGAATGAAGGGTATCCATGTAATGTAGATATTCTCATTAATTTGTTCTCCCATCCCCAAGAAAATACAATTTGCCTATATTCTTTACTATTTTTGTTTAAATGTGAAATATTATTAAATTCATTTCTGATACTCTAGAGAAATTTCAGGTTTCTTTTGTGAAATAAATTACCCTACCATGTAATTTTAATGGTAATTCAAAGGTGCCTTTTATTTATAAAAGAAGTAATTACCGGAGAAAATTTGTTAACTTTAGTCAATGTTACTTGAATTAAGGGAAAGAAAAGAAAGTTTAATTACAAGAACCATTTTTTTGTTTGTTTGTTTCCATCAATACATTTACAGACGCAAGGAATAAAATAAAATTGAATGTAAAAGGATGTAACATTAAATCATCAATAACAATTAACATTAATTTCGTTATCATAATAATCCTTGCAAGGAACATATTTTCTTAATTAGTTAAAAATAAAATGCGAAATAAATATTTCATTTTGTTTTTGTATTTAATTTAAAATGATAATTTCTGGTTCGTTTATGGAATATGGGAGTCATAATCAGAAGGAAAATAAGTTAATGAATGATTTATAATATAATAATTATTAGTTTGTGATAACAAATGTAAAAGTATTGCAAAAGACAATAAAATTTAATTCGAATATTTAATTCCATATAATTAAATTCGTTACTTACTTCTATATAAATAAGAAGAAAGTATTGGATTCGTGAAAATTTTCGACCTCTGTTTTTCAATGGATTTACACGTTTTGAGATTTCTTGAACAAAATTTGACCATTTATAGGAAACATCTGTCTGTCTGCCAGTGTGTATCAAAAATTTGTCTACACTGTATCTCACGAATCAATGTACGAAATTCAACCAAATTTGGTATTTAATTGGGCATTGACTTAAACTGTTGATAATTACATTTGGGGACCAATCGCTCGACAGGGGACACTGTCATCCCTTTCAAACTGTAAAATGAGAAAAATGAGCTAAACGCATTTTCCCTATTATTCCTCTGGGTGTCATTAAAGCAGAGAAGCCATCCCCTCTGTGAAGGATCAAAATTATGATGGCATATTTCCGAACCAGCCTTAGGGGTAAGTCCTAGACCGTTACCAATTGCCCACAATTTAGTATTAGTACGAAGTAAAATCCACTCAGCCCTCAACCCCGTTTTTACTTTATTCTATATGTAATATAGAGAAAGTATTGGATTCGTGAAAATTTTCGAACTCCGGTTTTCGATGGATTTACACGTTTTGGGATGTCCTGAACACGATTTGATAGTTTTTAGAAAATGTCTGTCTGTGTGTCTGTCTGTCTGTCCGTCTGTCTGTCCGTCTATCTGTGTCTCTGTGTGTGTGTGTGTGTGTGTGTGTGTGTGTGTGTGTATCACGAATTTTGTGGACGCTGTATCTCACGAATCAATGAACGAAATTTAACCAAACTTAGTATTTTGTTGGACCCTGACATAACTGATGCTGATTAGATTTGGGGATCAATCGCTCAACAAGTGGCGCTGTAATCGCATTTTTTCTAAATTTTACAATCAGCAGCAAAAGTATCTGAGAACTAGCAAAAATTCCTATGTACAGTTGGTAACAAAAGTCTCCGAACACTAGCAAAAATTCCTATGTAAAAAAAGTACACTTAATACAGTTTTGTTAAATAAATCCTTGTCGAATCCTGTTTTTAGACTGACTAAGAACAGGATTCGACAAGGATTTATTTAACAAAATTGTATTAAGTATACTTTTTTTATATAGGAATTTTTGCTAGTGTTCGAAGACTTTTGTTACCGACTATTAAAAATCCTTGTCGAATCATGTCCTTAGTTAGTCTAAGAACATTATCTGACAAGGATTTATTTAACAAAATAGTATTAAGCGCACTTTTTTCATATAGGAATTTTTGCTAGTGCTCGGATATTTTTGTTGCCGACTGTAACGTCTAAATGAAATATTCAAAATTTAAAAACTCCGTGTCGAATAAAATTGTGATGAAATGTCTCCGGACCATTCTTAGGGATGCATCCCAATTGAACATAGCGCAGTAGTAGTGTGAAATTAAACCCAACCAACCAAAATTTTAAAAATTAATTTTCGAAAAAAAAAAATTAATGCTTCTGAATTTTTACATGTAAAACTGAATTATGAAATATAAAATATGTAATGAATAATTTTTCCACAGAATAACATGGCTCTTGGCAATCGGTGAAGCTAGATATTGTATGCTCTTAAGTTTCACTGTTGGACGAAAGTGCTGGTTTGGCAAAAATGATCGATTAAAAAAAACGTTTGCAACACGAAGGTCGGCCAACGATGCATCTCATACGATGATTAAATATCACAAGATGTCTGAATCGAGAAATGAATCGAGACAGCATCCATGATTTACGGAACCAAAATGGATTTTGTGTGGTGCTGCCCTTTATGAAAGGTTTAGATTCCAATAATTCAGTCTCAACCTGTTTAGTCTCACAATCTGATAGAAAATGTTAAAACCAATCATATTATTTTAAAGAAGAGATCATCGAATTACCTTGATAATATCAGCAATGGCAAATTCTCAAGCTAACTTCGGCTTAACACGTTTACGCCGGCGCATTTTGTTTACATAGTCCGAGCTCTAGCCAATATCCAAAGTATCCGAGCTCTAGCCAATAATTCCGATATCAAAAAAGTACACTTAAAACCGTTTTGTTCAATAAACCCTTGTCGAATCATGTTCTTAGACTGACTAAGAACATGACTCGAAAAGGACTTATTTAAAAAAGCAGTATTAAGTGTAGTTCTTTTAGACAGGAATTATTGCTAGTGCTCGGATACTTTTGCTGCCGACTGTAGCTGTGACCCACCGGTAGGTCACACCAGCGTGAACGTGTTAAGTAAAGAAGGCAGAATAAGCATTTTCGAAATTCATTGTGTTCCCTTATTTTAAACGTTTCGTCTTGAAATATCTTTTCTTTGGCTTAATTTGATGAGTAACAATATAAAATGTTTATAATTGAGGGGAACCGTTGGTAGCTTCAAAGTTGTTTTACACTTTTGTTTTACTGAGTGAATAATCTCGAATGAATCAAAGGTGCAACAGTGTGCGTCTCCAGGCAAAACTCTTCCACCAGTATTTTTTACCAATAATTTTTATCCTATTTGTACAATATTTTTTAAAGATTCAATAAGATAGAGATTATTGTGAAATATATGTCTATACATATAGAAATATTGTTAAATATATGTTTCGTCTATTGGCAGAAGCTCTTGCACTCTCGGAAAGAATGATCTTGAAATTATTAGAGTCGGAAGCAAAATTATTGAAACACACATTCAAACTTTTCATATATTTTGTTTTAATTTGATCGCTAATTTTTATCCTCAAATGCTTTTTTATAAACAGTATAAGACTAAGATCATTAGTGCTTCAATAATTTTGCTGTTGACTGTATAAAGGAAAACTGCGTGGTTCCCTATGTGTATATTGTTTTAATCTAATTTATAGGTTTAAATTTTTTCATGTAGGATATACACACTCTTTCACGATAATGCCATGTGAGATTTAATGAAAAACTATAATAATAGTTACGATACAACATGACACTAATATTTTAAATTTAATGACAACAGCCTTACTTGTATTTTAAAATTACTTTTTACATGCTATAATTTATATAAAATAATCATATATTTTATCTTTTAAAAAATACCAGATATTTTTTTATGCAAATCTTCTCTCATCTAGTCCTCCAAATTTACTTGCACTGCATTAAGTATTACACAATCAGTTTAGCGTACAAAGCTTTTATTCTTTTTCAAATAGCCAAAGAGAATTCAAAATAATGAAAAAAAAACGTAAAAATCTACGGCAGATTTTTTTTATTAATTTATTTAAATATAGTTTTTAGATTATTCAAAAACTTAATTAAAGTTTTTTTAAAATTTGTAAAATTTTATTTTTTCATTCAAAACTGTTTTTTTTTTTTTTTTTTTTTTTTTGTCAAAGGAAACCCGAAAGACTCTTTCAAGTAAATTAATTGTCTCTTTTAGATGAAAATTTAGCTGACATGGACTTCTAATTATAATACAATAGAACTAGTTTCTGGAAGAAAATTACAAAGGTGGTTCTAGATAATTTAATTGTGATTGACATTCCTTTCAATGGAATATTTCAGTCATAAAAGTCTTTCATGCAGAACGTCTGTTTAACAATTTTATCAAATTCTGGACTTTCAAATACAGGACAGTAACGTAAAAATGGAATGACAATTTAATTTTTTTTTTTTTTTTTTTTTTTTTTTTTGAAAAGGAATTAAATATACCATAATAAAGTGGATATGAACAATTTATTAGATTAATATAATTAAATAACTTAATAAGACTTCTTTATTACGTAATTATATCCCTTTATTATAATTATGTGACTTAAATAAAAAGTAACTGAAAAATTAGAAAATTGAAATATTCTGAAATTTTTACGTATTAAAAAGCTTTTTAAAAATCTGTTATGTTACAGATTAATTGACAACAAATTTGTATAATTTGTTAAAAGATACTTTAAAAACACGTAGATATAAAAAATTATATTTCATTAAAAAATGTATTTATAATTCAAATACATTTGTTTCAATACTAAGATAAATATAATCAATACGAGAAGTCGAAAAGTTATATTTTTCTAAAGATCTTAAGATTTTTGGAGAAAAAAAAAAATCCTCTATGTTTGCTCTGTTGAATGCTGCTGTTCGGTTGCGAGATATCGCTTCTGGTGCTATTTAGGAGAGCTTTTGATTTCTTTCCGTGAATTTATAAAAACAATTCAGTCCAGCCATTTTATTTGCGTTCCAAGAAGAAGGTATATTTTGAATGCCAGTAGTAAATATCCGCACATTTCAGCAAATATGAAACTAATTTCTCTTCTTCACCTGGCGTAAATACTAACTTTGGTTTAGTATATCCGACAGAAATTTCTTTTTTTTTTTCAATGTATCTGTGCAGAGATACGTTACAATGATCGAATAACTGAGCTGTTTTTCTTAACACGTGTACCTTTTTCGAAGACCACAGCCGTGACCAACTCGTATATATATTGACCTTTTGAAGCTTTTCAGACTTCTTTTTATAATTCCGCATTCAAAATTTAAAATATATATATATATATAGAATAAGGTATAGAATAAATAATTTATTTACTAACATTTAAAGAAGAAAGTCTAATTAAACGAATCAAAACACAAGGGGAAAGTTGTAACATGGTACAATTTGCCCCAAATTTTTGTTTCAACTTGCCCCATCGTATGATTTTGGACATTTTTGTTCATTTATTAAAAAAAAAAAAAAAAAAAAAAAATTATACATAAAATTAAACATGCATTTTATAACTTAATGCATACACAAATAATAATAATAATAATAATAATAACTATAAACATTTCTTTAAAATATAATTTAACATACCTTTAATCAAAATTTACGTAATACGTTTTGTCCACTAACTGCCTAAGACGTAGCACATGTACACAACCTCTCGCTAACCATTTCTGCGGAACACCGGTGGTGCTTACGTAATAAGGCGCGTCATAAGATACCTGTTTATTAAAATATCTAATCAAAAATGTTACAAACTACAGCGTAAACTGCGTATTACTTATTACCTCTGTTACAATTACCCCCTAGCAATCCTATAAAAGTCAATACAAAAAGGGAAATCAAGATATTTATTTAAAAAATATATTTATTTCTCCACGTAACTGCTCATTACATTTACACAATCATCCCATATTTTCATGAATTTTTCAATACATGCTGCTTAAGAATCTTCGAACTGAAATTTTAGTTACTAATATACCTCAAGTTCTGCGTTTGCATTGTTCAGCAAATCATTTTCTTTTCTTAAATAAATCCTTGTCGAATCAAGTTCTTAGTCAGTCTAAGAACATGATTTGACAAGGATTTATTTAATAAAACAGTATTAAGTGTACAATTTTTATATAGGAATTGTTGCTAGCGTTCAAATAATTTTGCTGTCGATTGTATACTCATCATGCAACGACCATAGCTCATACGAAAATTTCCTTAGCTGATAACTTAACTATAGCTGATTTCCTTAACTGTAGGGAACACCTCGTGAGTCACAGACCGTCGCTAACTGCCCATTGCGCAGCACTAGTGAGACGTAAAACCCATTCAACCAACCAACCTTAACTGTAGCTGATACGAAGGAAATTGAGTTTCCGTAGATTTTTAACGAGATAACATGATTACACCCTCAGCAAAAATAATTTTTTTTTCATTTAACCATAATTATATATTGAAGAAAATTAGTGTACAAAAAAATCATCATGAGAAAAGGGTGAATAATAACAATTTTGCGGAATAAATTAGGAATGTTAACAGCTATATGTATTTGTGTGTGCGTGTCCGCGTGTGTATGCATTTATTATTATTATTAGATTATTAATAAAAACTAAAAAATTTTACTTATTAAATATTTAGATTTAAATAGTCAGAATATTAAATTTTACACTAAATAATAACCATAGAAATAAAGGACAACTTGGGAAAAAAATTAAAATAAACTACACTAAGGGACAAACAAAAAGCCGCACTTGGATTTTTTATATTTCTCTTTCTGAAATTGCCAATTTTATTGTTTTAAAAGTAAATTTTCGAACAGATTTTATTACGTTGTGTTCCACGTACAATTTAGGTTGGAGCCAAGCATTAGAAACAAGATGCAATTGTTCGGAAAATTGTGATTTTAGAAAATATTTCAAAAATGGCAAGAATAAGGCAATTAACGATACCACAAAAAATATTAATTTCAGAGTGAAAATCAAAAACTATTTTAATACACGGGATGTCAAAAAGATTAAATGTTAACAAAGTATTGGTAAGCTGATTTTTAGCAAGATATAAAATTTTTTGGCTGTTTAAACTGGAAATTTGTCTCTTGGCAGCCATGTTGCTCATCCAACCGAGGAGACCGCAAGTAAAAGCCAGTGCTTAAAAAATTAGTTTGTATTACATTTAGAATATGGAAAGGAATCAGAAAAAGTGTTTAGTAACATAATATCTTTAAATACAGTGCAACAGCGATTAAAAAGAGCAAGTTTAAGTGCCAGAAAATCTGAAAAAAATCCATTCTTAACGAAAAGAATTAGGAAAGCAAGACTTCAGAGGGTTAAAAAATTTTTAACATGATCAGTTAATGATTGGGATGAAGTGGTTCTCTTTTATTTGTCAAGTTTAACTTATTTCGAGCTGACGGTAACAAGCAGGTCTGTGACCTAAGGCTCCTATATGATACGAGCTGACGCAGTGTCCCCCATTTTCCAGCCCATCTGGAAAAACGTTGGCGTTAGAGAAAGCTGTCACCTGATTAGCGTTGTTATCGCCTTTAAACTTCTACACAGATCATGTCAGCTAGAACTTCTTATCACGAAACAAACAAGCTGGCAATTTTAAGAAAATCGCCAACATTCTCAAAACTGCAACCCTTCACGTTAAAAGAAATGTAATTTTAAAAGAATTTAAAAACAATAACTTAAAAAAAACAGTACATTCATATTAAATTTGTAAAGGAACTTTGAAAATAAAATTAAATAAGTGGAAATTAAGGGAAATCTTGCGCTACAAAGTTGTACTCCTGCTCCGGGTATCCACGAGTTACATCTGTAATTTATAATCCACTTTTTCCTTTTTTCTGGATTAGAAGAAAATATAAGCAGGCGGTGCTCTTTTCTGGAGTTATTCGTGCAATTTACTGCCGAAAAATCACCAATAATAAATCGTCAACCGGTCTTGTGGTCTAAAAAATGGCTGATGCTTCAGCCTATCAATGTAGGAGTTCTACTGTGACCGACTTAATTAAAATCGCACTTTTAAAACAGTGACACATTCACCGTACATTATGATACGAAAGTGCATAATGAGTCAGGTAAATTTCCATGTCCAAGGGATCAATTAACCCGAAATAAAACTCGGCCATTAAATATTGATGCCTGACCGACTATTTCGAAAGTATTTCAGACTTTTCCACAATCAGCATTTTAAGACGATAATGCACCTTGTTACATAGCGCCTGTGGTGTTTATTTAATTCAAGTTGTTAAAATTACCAATTCATTCACATGAGCATCTATAATTTTGTAAATTATCATAACTTTTTTTACTTAAGTTAAATCCCACAAAGAATATCTTAGAATTTCTTCTTTACTTGACCTGAAAGTAGTCCTAATCTCAATCCGCTCGAAAATTTTTAGTCTATAAAAGAGAGGGGGATTCGAAATTTGTAGCCTACAACTTTCCAAGAACTATAAAAAATTATTTATGATATTTGGCACAGCGAAATTTCTGATTTTCATGTTAAAAAATTGCAAAATACTATGTCATTGCGCATTAAAATAGTAATTCCATATAAAGGAGGAATTATCCAATGCAGAATACATATTTTTATTAACTAATTGTTTGGATCTAACAAATAAGTAGTTTTTTTTTTCATACATTAAAATATAACGTGTTTATTTCATATAATAAATCATAATATAACGATAGAATAGAAAGTATATGTTCATTATATTACATTTAAAAAGAAAATTTTATGTAGATTTTTATTAATTACTTCGTATAGAGTGTAATAAAGCGAATTATTAAATCAAAAATGTATATAGGTATCATGTTATGACTTCCGCCGCATTATACAAACATAACAGTTTCATTTGTTTCAATCATTATTTCTAAGTTATTACAAATACAAAATGTAAGTCAATTTTTATGTAGTGCGGCTTTTTTTTTTTTTTTTTTTTTTTTTTGTCCCTTAGTGTGTGTATATATATATATCGAAGCATAAAAAGGATAACTAGCAAGTGTTATTTAAATTTTAGTTTGATCCTTCTGTTTCGATTTTAATATGTTTGTTTTATATAAACACTTTTGACTTTAAATATTAGAGAGCAGCTACAATTTTATTTCGTGCTCAAGAAGATAAGAAAAAAAAATGCTGCGAAAAAAGTTGCGTTGATAATTATTCAAAGAAAGAAATAACATTTTCTGTTGTTGTATAAATCCCCCCCCCCCCCCCCCATTCTCTCTGTTACACACACAATCCTTCGACTATATATTCAGTGCTTCAAAAATATATTTTTAATTTCTTCTATATTTAATATAAGATAGTACTGGATTCGTAAAAAAATTTGATTTCCGTTTTCCAGGATTTACATGTTTTGAGAGATTCAGAACACGATTTGACTATTTTTAGAACATGTCTATGCGTCTGTGTGTGTGACAAAAATTTTATGGCGACTGTATCTCAAGCACTACCGAACAAAATTGCATAAAAATGTATATGTAGATGCATCTTGACCTAAATTAGTGCCTATTAAACTTTTAGTGACAACTGCTCAACAGGTGTCGCAGCTATGCAGCGGCATCCACAATTTAAGGGAAGGCTATATCTCAAGAACTACTGCATACAATTTCATATAAATTTATACGTAGATGCACCTTAAAATAAATTAGAGCTTATCAACTTTTTGTCTCAAACGCTCAACAGGTAGCGCTCATATACAGCGATTTCCGCCATTTAAGGGAAGGCTACATCTGAGGATCTATTGCGTACAATCAAACAAAATTAGATATGTGAGAAGACCATTAGGAGACATTATGCTGATTCAATCTGGATGCATATCAGCCAACAGGTGGCGCTACTATACTGCAGTTTTCCTCGAGAACGGGAAGGCTATATCTCAACTTCTATTGCATATAAATATACGAAAACTTGATATGTGAAATAACCATTATTTAAACGCATCTTTTAAGATATTATTTATAGAGAATAAAACTGTTTTCCTTTGGATATTTAGTGTTAGCTTTCTCTAGGAGGAAAATCGTCTGCATCCATCATGGTAAATAATTTTAATATATAATACTTTTAATAAATTTTTTGTACTAAGGGAATTTGTATAAGAAAATATTGAAGAAAGTCTTGTGGTGGCCGCAGCATCCTAGTTTAATGTGCCAATTCAAAATAAAAATTTATTGTGAACAGATGTATCATTTGTTACATGTTCCATTTTTATACAGTATTTCGAGTAGTAAATCAGATGATATAGGTGCAGGTGTACAGGTTAAGACAGATTGACTGCACGTGGGTCTTAGGCCTGGGTGGAACGCTCTTCGTGGATTTTTTACAGGCGTTCTAACCTTTATTTACATGTGTTTCGGAGAAAAAACATTTAAAAACCTTAAGCGGCTAGGTCGAAGACAGCGACATAGAATCAAACCTAACACATCCCATCTACCAACTTTGAGAGTAGAAATTCTCAGCCGTTGTAGGTCACTAATATATCAGAATTTCAGGCAAAAAATGTTGATGAAACATTGTACAGTGATGCATCAAAAATCTAGATTAAAGGATTGTGTTGTGTATTTCAAAAACTTGCTTGCTTGAAATAATCTAATTGCATCGAAATCAGCAATTATAATTTCTGAAGAAGCTATATGGATTGGAGGGGAAATTTTATTAATTCTTTTGAATAGTAGATATACATGTAAATATATAATTATAGTTATTAATTTTATATTTATAATATTTATAATTTTCTGTAATAAAAAAAAAAGAATGTTAACATTTTTTTAAATATAAAATATTAAAGTAAATTTAAAAAATAAATAAATATGAAATAACTTTAAAAAAATTTCCCTTAGACAGCATTGGACACGGGCTCTCAGATTGAAGCTTTGCAAGTTAACAACTACATCATTGGGGCGTCGCTTGATGAAGGAAATAACTTATATTTAAGCTATTACTGAAACTTTACTTTCTCTCGACATTGTCTCGCTAATACGCTTTACTGCACTAATATGTTTTTACTTTGATAATATAGTATTACAATCCTGTACAAACTCATCCTTAACAGAATTTTTCATGCTGTGATCTTCCTTGTAAATAATAGCAGGAGACTTGGCGTTGGAATATTAAAACAGGAATAAACTACTACGTCAGAAACGCCAAAGAAAAATTGTTGAGGTGCATACAGCTGTTTCGGTAGCCTAAAGCGTACCGTCTTCAGTGCAAAAGGAATTCTGAATCTGGAGAAGTGCTCATATATATGGGAGAGGGACTGGATTTAGTTCAACCAGTAGGATTACGGAAGAGTTACCATATGAATTACGTCCGCAAACAAGAAACCAATAAATCGGCTTTAATTCAGCTAAAATAATTTGCAGACCTAAATCCATTCATGAACTCGATTTCTTTGAAGCTTTTCATATTTATAAAAATTTTAAAAACCTTGTAAATTGTGATTTCGCGGTTCCCTGTTTGTCTGATTGTTGGAAATTTTACATTCAGTCCACATTTTCTTAATTTTTCTACTGTTTACACAACTACACATTCCTTAATTCCTATTGGCCACACTCCCCACCTCTTCCGTAATCCTATTGGTTGAACTAAATCCGGTCCCTCTCCCATATATACGAGCACTTCTCCAGATTCAGAATTCTTTTTGCACTGAAGACGGTACGCTTTAGGCTACCGAAACAGCTGTATGCACCTCAACAATTTTTCTTTGGCGTTTCTGACGTAGTAGTTTATTCCTGTTTTAACCTTCCTTGTAAGTTACATAAATACTATTTAAAACTATTTATCCTGCCGCATTTTTGTTTCTACTTTCTCTTACCTATATATTTGGTACAGAAAGTATTGTTTTCGGGTCAAATTTCTCAAATTGAGTTTTTTTTTTTTTTTTTTTTTTTTTTTTTACACGTTTTAAGGTCCCCTGAATCCAAAAGTCATGTTTTTAGCAATTCGTCTGTATGTATGTCTGTTATCAGCATATATCAAGAACAAATAATAGCAGAAAGTCCAAACTTGGTATTCTAAGTGTGTATCAAATAGAGATGCTACACTAAACTTTTCAGTGAGATCAATTAACTGGTTCGAGTGCAGGGTCATCCAAGAGAATTCAAATATATTATGTCTATGCGGAAATTCCTGGTAAGTAAAGTTTAACATCCGTAGGCTGATTTACACAAAACGGAATGAACAAAATTTATTATATGCATAAAAACATGTTTTGTGTAGATTCCTGTAAGGAAAATATTCATTATTGATTTACAGGGCTACTCAAAGTACTTAGATATTAGTACTTAGATATATTGCGGCTGTACTTGGAAATTGTAATTTCTTTTATGTTAGATGTTTTTCAAGGAAGACTAAATTTAAATACACAGTATTATTTATAATGCATATTGATTATAGACAATATACAAGGCTCCCCAAAATTAAGCTAAACGTTCTTTTCTATTGAATGTAATTGGTGGAAGTGCTTTGCTACCTTTTACTGTGTCAATATTTTTCACGTTTGGTTTTTTGCATAATACACTCATGTTTGTGAAAATTGCAACACCAAGAAGGAATGGGAATATTAGAATGTTATTTATTGGACACATATATTATAGTAGGAAGAACAATTGATTAAAATTTCAGGAAATTTGGAGTAATATGTGCTGAGAAAACAGTACATAAAGCAGCGACCTCTGTGAGCAATGACAGCACTTATCTGCCTAGGTAATGAATAAAACAGCGATTGGGTGACATGTACGGGTAAAACACTTCATGAAGCTTCAACACGAAGCCTCAATTCATCGATCGTAGTCACTGGAGTGGTGGGGGCCCGTCGCTTTTCAACGATTAAACGGTCATTTTCGTTGGTGTGATATCAGGAGAACGTGCTGGCCAGAGCAGCAGTCGAACACATTCTACATCAAGGAAGGTCCGGACAATACGGACAACTTGCGGTCGTGCATTTTTCTGCTTAAGTTTTGCGCTTCGGAGGCCTTGAATATAGGGCAGAGCGACGGGTCTTAACTCGTCAGAAATGTAATGGCTGGTATTCAGAGTAGCGGGAATGAAATCAAGAGGTGATCGAGATGTGTATCCAATGGTATCGCATACCATGACTCCAGGTGGTGACCCAGTATGCGGCTACCAAAATTCTGATTACCCTCAAAACAACATCATTGACATAGGCGCCTTTAATAGGCATCTTCGACAAACCTGGACGCAGGAATGGCGTGAGCCTTTCAGGCAAATCACAATCCTGCTTACAGCATCAGGATTGCCTTAACCGTATTTAACGACATTGTGAATAATGCACATTGCCAGCTGCGATTCGACATCGCCACACTGTTCATCACCTGCAGTGATGGTATGGGGTCCTGTTGGATACACGTCTCGATTACTTCTTGCTCGCATTCCCGGCACTCTGAATAGCGACCATTAAATTTCTGGCGACTTAAGGCCCGCCCATCTGCTCTATATTCAAGGCCTCCGTAGCGCAACATTTAACCACTTCACCGGTCATCCCGAGATAACTCGGGGTAAACATAGTCTTCCACATACTACAGTGTCCGGTGAAGTGGTTAAGTAGGATAATGCACGACCACAAGTTGTCTGTATTGTCCGAACCTTCCTTGATACAGAATGTGTTCAACCGTTGCTATGGTCGCGTGCTCGCCTGATCTCGCACCAATGAAAATGACTGTTTAATCGTAGAAATGCGAATGAACCGCCACCACTCACCAGCAACTACAGTCGGTAACAAAAGTGTCCGAACACTAGCAAAAATTCCTCTGTATAAAATGTACACTTCAAACGGTTTTGTTAAAAAAATCCTTATCGAATCATGTTCTTACACTGACTAAGAACAGGATTCGACAAGGATTTATTTAACAAAACCGTATGAAGTGCACTTTTTTTACATAGGAATTTTTGCTAGTGTTCGGACACTTTTGTTACCGACTGCACGGTCTTTGAACTGTGACATCCTGTTGAAGCTTCATGAAGTGCTATTCCCGAATATGTCATCCAGTTGCTGTTCGATTCAATGCCTCAGCAGATAACTGTAGTTATTGCTCCTAGAGGTCGCTGCTTTATGTACTGTTTTCTCAGGATATATTACTCAAAACTTCCTGAAAATAATTGTTCTTCCTACTATAATGTATGTATCCAATAAATATCATTCTTACGAGAGCAGTTTGACAAGTCCGTGACTTTGAAATGAAAAAAATAATATGCATATGAAAATGCGCTTTATTTTTCGACATAATCTCCTTTCATAGTGATACACTTTTTCCAAAGATGTTCTAACTTTTTTAATCCTTCGAAAAAAATAAGATATCTCAAATTTCTCAAAATAGGCATTTTTGGCATTATTGATCTCAGAATTTGAAGAAAGTCTCTTTCTACTAAGCCATTTTTTTAAATTTGGAAAGAGAAAAAAGTCCTCGGGGGCCAAGTCAGGATAGTAGGGTGGATGAAGGAGCAATTTGTATCGTAATTCAAACAATAAAGCTCTAGATTAGCAGTCGCCAGTCGCCATTTGGCGATAATCATATTGAAAATGGCTACCGAAAATTCAAACCCTAGTCGTCAAATATGGCAACCATTTTATGGTTTATTTTTTTTTTTAAATCAAAGGCATGGAATAAAATGCCATACCTGCTAACAACTACAGTCGGAAACAAAAGTGTCCGAACACTAGCAAAAATTCCTATGTAAAAAAGTACACTTCATACGGTTTTGTTAAATAAATCCTTATCGAATCATGTTCTTACACTGACTAAGAACAGAATTCGACAAGGATTTATTTAACAAAACCGTATGAAGTGTACTTTTTTTACATAGGAATTTTTGCTAGTATTCGGACACTTTTGTTACCGATTGTACTAATCACCGT
This sequence comes from Salticus scenicus, assembly GCA_963930645.1. Lineage (NCBI taxonomy): Eukaryota > Metazoa > Arthropoda > Arachnida > Araneae > Salticidae > Salticus > Salticus scenicus. Next base: position 92,863,562 of record OZ005648.1, read on the forward strand.
AGTTTTTACAGGGAGAAATAGGAAACTACGGAACTATTGCTCCTCATGATGTAAAAAAATATGGAATCGGGATTATCTCACAGTTAACTAATTAATTTTTTCTATTTAGGTTTTTTTTTTTTTTAACGCAATCATGATTTCTAAAGTTTTCAGTGAAAGAACGTATTTGTCCCCTAAAGTTAAAAAAAAAAAAATTGTCTCATTTCCAGAACGCAGCGCTACTGACTCCCTTCCGTGGAGGATCAAAATTGCGATGGCACGTCTCCGGACCACCTCTAGGGGTGAGTCCCAGACCGTCGCCAATCGCCCATCTGCGCAGCACTAGTGCGACGTAAAACCCAACCAACCATCGCTACTGACAATCATCCATCCAAGAAAGAGCAAAAGTTGAAAAAAAAAAGTGTATATTGTATTGATTAACAGCGAAGTGAACAGCCTGTTTTAGCAATTTAGCAAACGTAAATTTAGTCAACGAAATGCAAAATGTTTCCTTATTTCAATAATAGGTCGCAAAATTGTTGCCTATTTTAAGAAATAGCTTTGAAGAATCGCGAATTTTATCAATTAGTGACAAAATAATTGTATATTTCGGTAATTATTTGCTTTATAAAACTTAAATTTTGACAATTATCCACAAAATGACTATGTCTTTCAATAATTGACCGCAAAACTATTGCGTATTTCGGTGCATAGCTTTATAAAATAATTGAGTTTTATTTAATTGCATCACAAAATAAATAAATAAATAAATAAAAATAAATAAATAAAATAAAAAATAAAAACATCCTGTTTCTGCAAATCATGGATTGTGTTGACCATTTCTTCACTCATGATCGCAATTGGACGTCCAGAACACTCTGTTGTGTTCGTACATCCACAATGAAATTCCGTAAACCACTTGTGAACCAACCATACCATGGGATGGAGCAGAGTCCCCATAATACTTTTTCAGCTGTTCTTCAGTTCCGGTAATTGTTTTCCCGCACAAAAGAATAATGTTTTATCAACACACGAAATGCTTTTTTCTCCATAATCAAAACAATCACGCCAATCGTTTGCTTTTGAATCCAAAAGAACACAATTTGTTTAAAATATCGTCTGCGAATTTCACGAATGTTGCTGCAGATAATAATAAATCGAAAACTTAATAATAAGAGTGCGTGAAGAAACAGACTTATTAAACTGCCCTCGTATATTTACATTCCTTTTTGTTATTGCAATTTTTACACACATGAGGGTATCATGTTCTGAGGCACCCTGATTACGAAAGTCCAACTTTTAGCGATCGATCTGTGTATATATCTGTTATCAGCATAACTTAAACAAATAACAGCAGGAAATTCAAATTTGGAATTTTGAAGTCCGTATTAGTTTGTCACTTTAACATTTGACCAATACTGGCAAATTTGAAGGCAAATTAATAACAGCTTTGATTTTTTTTTTTTTTTTTTTTTTTTTTGTATGCACTATAATTGAACGGGGGATTGGTAGGGGCGGTAGCCCCCCATCACACAAATTTGCATGTGAAATAAAACTGTCCCTAAACTTATTTTAGATTACTTTAAAAGTACATTGAACTTTATTATCTTACGCTATTGATCTTAAGATTTATTATGTAATCTATCTTTATAGTATTGAAATGCATCGTAGGAGAAAGTCGTGTAAGTGACACACCAGATTATTTTTATATCCATAAAAGCATGTTTTGTGTAGATTGGGGTATGGATATCATTCATAATTCGTTTACAAAGCTATCCAAAGTAACTGAATATATTGGGGGCTACACCTGAAAATTGCTGGAAGTGTATTTCATTTTGTATTAAATGTTTTTCATATAACGCTAAATTTAATTACACAATGCAATGTATATATGATTTATAGACGTTATACAAAGCTAACCAAAATTAAGCTAAACGTTCTTTCCTATTGAATGTAATTGATTGAAGTACATTTTACTACGTCGATGAACAATGCTCAGGAAGGAATATTAATTTCTCACATTTATACTCTAAACAAAGTGGTGTTTTTATTATTATTTTTTTTTTTTTTAAGTTTATGTTTTCACTTTGGTTTCTGTGTTTTATGACAGTTTGAGGTACCCTGAATACAAAAGTCAAACTTTCAGAGGTTAATTTGAATGTATTTTTGTTGTCAGCGTAACTTATGAAGCAATAACTATAGGAAATTGAAATTTAGTTTTTTGAAGTTCATATTAGGTTGCCACTTGAAAAAGTTGATCAAGATTTGTAAGTTTGTAAAGCAACGTAATGGAGACTTAATTGAATCAGTCATTTGAGAAACACCTCATGTCCATTTTTGGCCAAAATTGAGTTAGACATATTAAATTGTTGGTGAAGGCTAGACAAATCCAATACGCATAAAACATTTCATCTCCACTTAGTAACCATGGTGATGCCGCATTTGAAAATATCCATTCTTTTGAGAAACACCTCATCTCCTGGAAATGTGTTGTTTCTCAAATGACTTTAAAAAAATGTGGCTGGTGGCAGTACTGTTTTTTGTTATTCCATTTTAATCTAGAGCCCCTTAAATAAATAATAGGCCGGCGCATCACCGCCATTTTTTTGCCTCGTAAGAGGACAGCATTTCCGCTTGGCGATTTTATCGCTTCACTGGCGGTTTTAAGAAATTTTCATCTAAAAATAAAATCGGCCAAAAATTATGTATATGTACATGATGTATATGTAATATTAATATAGAGACGTTTATTTCAATTTAATGCATTTTTTTTTTTTTTTTAAGTTAATAAAAAAGAAAAAGTTTGATTTTTTTTTTTTTTTTTACCCTAGATAGTAGACATAAATTGTAATATGAAATGAATATCTCAAGAAAAATAAATCTAAAAATAGAACAAAATAATTAATTAATTAATCAAAAGTTCAATTAAAAAAATATATATTAGGAGTTTGCATAAATTCGTGCATTTTATTGCTTCATTTCATAAAAATACATCAAATCAAATGACAATTTTTAATCAAAATACTCTCCATTAACTTTCTACAACCTTTGCCCATTTTTCGGGTAACAAATTTATATTACGGCGATAGAAGCTCTCGTCTTTGGAGGCAATAAAATGATCGGCGTTCGAACGAACTTTTGCAACGACCTAATACTATCAGGACACGGAAACAAAACAGCTTTGGCGAACCAAAAAAACGTCGCCAAGACTCTACAAACACACAGTGAAAAACCGTTTCTTAAAATAATTTATGGTTATTAAAATACATATTTAGCTTTAAATAATACGTTTTTTTTTAATTTTTTACTTTATAAATGTCAGAAATGCAAAGAAATGTATAAGTGAATAACAATAAAACTTACTATGCAAAGCTGTGCATTACGTCCCGGGATTCAAGAATCTGGACAACAATTCGCTGCCCATTTTCTCCTTCTTGCATTATCCGAAGGAAACCTAAACATTTTGTATCCTTTTCTGGAGTGTTTACAGCAGTTTATCGCTGAACAACCTCCCATATTGCAGTTTATTTCACTAAAATTACGAGCAAGACGGTAGAAACAATGACTGCCGTTTTTTCATCACGCTGGGTACATGCGGCAACCCTAAGGCAAAAAAATGTCGGATGCGCCAGCTCGTATATATAGCAGGCCCGGATCTAGGGGGGGGGGGGCGAGAGGGGGCACTTGCCCCGGGCGGCGAAGACTGAGGGGCGGCAGCCACCAGGTCCAGCTAGTCTCGCTATTTGTACTATGCTGGACCCGATTTCCAGACCATTTTTCGTCGTACATTGCATTGTCTGTAACAAGCTCAGAGCAACCCAACGCCCTCCTCTCCTCTCCTCTCCTCTCCTCGCACGAGACGTATGACCAAAACAGAGTGAAAACCTGAAAACGTAATATTCTTTATGAGCACACGAGTGAGTGAGCATTAAAATCTGAACGAGGACGATATATGTATCTTTGCGGGTGCGGTAGGTGAGAGGTGGCATGGCAGCAGCAGTTGACTTATCCATGTAAAATGAGAAGTATAGGTGGAAAGCGATTCCTCGTATTGTAACTGATGTCATTCTATATTTGGCCACTAATTATTTCTTTCTCCGAGTCTACTAAAAATACTAGTTTATTATTACTAGTCGCCTTCAGCGACAAGCTAGTTCGCTATCCTTGAAAAATCCGACTGTATGAAACCCCCATTAGGTGGAGCCTAAGCCGACTTTTTTCCATTTCTGGACCTACAACAGCTTATTGACATATAGTACAAATAGCTTTATTGAAAACTTCAATTGTAGTAAATTTCCGCCCGGTAGCGCCAACGGCGCCCTCTTCCCGTTTCAGTATCTGAAACAGTCTGTTCGCTTACCACGTGAAAATCTCCATCTTTGAAAATTCTAACTGTAGCAAAGTCCCGCTCGGTGGGGACTGCGGCGCCTTATCCCCGTTTTAGAACTTGCAACAGCTTGCTCGCTCATTGTGCAAATATCTTTGTAAACTTTAACTATAGCAAATTTCTGCTCTGTTACGACTAAGTCTCCCCTTTAAGGTTATGATTTGGAACAGTCTATTCGGACCCCGTGTAAAGGAATATTGAAAATTCTGATCTGGCAAATCCCCAACCCGGTGGGGCCTACGGTCTCCTAATCTACTCACAAATAATTTAATCGTAATTGGTGATAGTGAATTATTAAAATATCAAAGCGCCATCGGGCGACCGAGATTTGCAACATGTGCTCTTCAATTCCAATTCAAATAACTTTTAAAATGATGTATTACTTGTGGAATTGTGTTAATTAGGAGCTGGGATATAAAAGTAATATAAACATTGTTATAAAAAGAATTGTATGACTTTTCCGTGGTTTTCTCCGAAACTTGCATATTTGAGGGCAAAATAATGTTAAAAATCCTTAATAAGAAATGTAAGTGGAGTATCGGAATTCGAAAGTCTGCAAAATAAAAAAGAATAAAGGTGTTCCGGGTTTTCTGCGGTTTCCTCTGAAACTCCCGTACTGAATTTAATAGCTTATATCAGTTTAAAAGTTCGCAATAAAATTACTGCAAAATATATTTCGAATGATACATTATAAGTAATTTAATCGTAATTAGAATTGGATATATCGGAATAAAGGTGTTCTATGTTTTCTGGGGTTTGCGCTGAAACTCCCGAACGGAATTTAATGTCTTATATCAGTTTAAAAATCTCTAATAAAATATATTTAAAATGATGTATTATAAGTAATTTAATCATAATTAGAATTGGAGATATTGAAATTTTAAAATATTAAAGTGTCATCTGGCAGCAGAGATTTAGGATATCTACTTTTTAATTCCAGTTCAAATAAGTTTTAAAATGATATATTACTTATGAAATTATGTTAATTAGGAGCTGAGATACAAACATTAATAAATATAAACATTTCGATATAAAAATATGTGTCTGACTTAACTGTGGTTTTCTTCAAAACTTGCTTTATTCCGGGCTGTATATCGTTAAAAATATTTAGTACGAAATGTGAGCAGAAATTGGAATTCGAAATTCTGTAAAATATAAAAGAATAAAAACGTTCTAGGTTTTCTATAGTTTTCTTTGAAAGTTTCGGAGAATGTAAAATTTTCGAGAGATTTATTGATTTCTTTGAAGTTCATGATAAAAGTGACGAATGCAATGCATGGCGAACATAATTTCTAAAAAGTTAGAGGACGATAAGTTATCCAATAGGGACTGTCATAGTCACTCCTACAATAATTCAAATACGTCAGGAGCGTACAGATGCGTCCAAGCCAGAATAATAATAATAATAATAATACGCTGCTTTTCACCGTGCATTGCCGATTTCCTTAAACTTGTTGGTGTACATGCCTTCTTTCTGCTCCGTGGCTAAACGTCTATGTGGAGTTAGCTGTTCAAATAATTTACGACTTTTTTGTTTCATCTAGTTTACGCTGTGATATTATGAAACAAGAACGAAAAATCACATGCGGTTCCCATAGCTTATTAACTTTCTAACTAAACGTACCTCCTGTTGCATCGTTTAACCATCAATGCACCTCCTGCTGCATTGTTTAACCATCAATACACTTTTGCTACTTGATCACACAGCGTTCAGACGGAATGGAAGAAAGACAGACACATAGACTAATTGAACTGATATTCACCCTTAAACATTATTGTAAAGTGTTAAAAACGCTTAACACAAACGAAAAATGAAACACCAGCAGTATCCTGTTGTATAACGTATCTGAATATTGCAGTGTATCTCTGTAAATCTTACCGCCAAACATTTCATTTTTTGCCAAAAAAGAAAAAAAAAAAAAAAAACCTCTTTTAGCAAAAAGACCTCTTTTTTTTTCCCTCTCATAAAACGCAAAGCACTGACATTCTTTTGAGTGTTCCTGTACACAAACCAGCTGCGCTACTAATACCATTTTAAATGGTGAACAACCCATAGTGAACTAGAAAAGATTTTTTAAGAGTGATCATTTTAAAGATATTCTGAAGATATTTACGGACGCTGGAGGCGGTTAGAGGGACAGACAGACTGCAATTGCAGCAAATTTCAATCATAATCCTTAATTTATCTGAAAATTTTTGTGTGGTCTTTTTTTTTTTTTTTTTTTTTTTTTTTTTAAAGCATACTACACTTTATAGAAAACATTTTTTGTGCATAGGAATAATAAATGTCTACAGTGCAGCCACATATCCTAAAACTAGCAGTGAGGGTGCGTCCAAAATGTTGGAGGGATGCCAGCTTGACCGACAGTTTGAAATTTGGAAAACATCCAGTAATTCCGCGCTCTGTGTTACTGCTGATTTTCTTTGAGTCAGATGACTGTCACCCCTATTTTAGCATTGGACTCGTTGAGTTATCACTTGCGCAGATGCTTTAATGGTTTCATGAAATGTAGTCGAAGAATATTTCATTACGATTTGTGCAAAATGAAATTTATTGAAATATGGTTTGTAGAAATACCTCTCATAGAACACAATGCTTTGGAATTCTTTCGTGTGTCACTGCACACAAACCAATGGTGGCATTTGTTCCATTTTCAATGGGGAACATTCCATAGTAAACTTGAATAACATATATCAGTTTCAGAGAATTCCATGAATATTTACCGGAGATAGAGCGCAGACAGACGACAGATAGACAAATCTATGCCATAAACCATTTTCAATGTTGTTACAAAGTGTTAAAAACACACAAAGAATAACATCAAAGGGTCAGACATGATGGTCTGTGAAAGGAGAAACTGTTATCGGTTTGAAAATAAGACTAAATAAGTTTGTGATGCTTCGATAGAGATAAAAGATGGGACAAATCACCAAGGCAAATTCAGAATAAAAACGTCTACGAAATGAGGCCAGGAATTTTGAATTTATTTTATACTTAGTAATATAGAATCATGTTTTGAAAGTGGTCAACTGTGTCGGTAAAGGAATACAAAAAACTGACAACTAATATTGTTTTAACGAGATCAAGTGCTTTTATGGAAGGGTTGGAAAATACATTAAAAGATTTCGTAATACTGGATTTGACAAATGGTTTAAAAAAGCTACTGCCGTTGCCAAGTTGATGTCATAGTTACAACCATTAACCCTAACAAGGGTGCTGTTGGCATAATGAAAACGCAAATTTTAATTCTCAATTGCAAAAACTGGCCCTGGATTTTTTTTTATTTTTCAATAAAATTTTGCTTTTATAACTTAGTGGAATATTTTCATTTATTTCCTTTCTTCTACTATTGTTGGTGAATTCTGGTGGCATTTCATTTTAAATTGGAAAATTTTCATTCCCCTCAAAGAGTTAAAGAACGTAGAGTACCGAAAGGAAAAGATGCCTGGCGAATTAGTCGACGACGAGTTGCAGACACTTGAAACAGAAACGCTACAGCCAACAAATGCTATATTAGATCGAATTTTAGTCGAAATTAATCACAGACTTGACAATGCGAGGAAAATAAATTATTATTTTGTATTTTTGACGGACGAAGCATTGATGAAAATGACAATAACAGATTTTTAAAAAAATATATAGACTCAATTTGGCTATTAAATATGTCAAGGGCTTGAATTCAGAAAAACGCTTTTCCGAACATGAAGTTTTCAAAGAGCAAATACCACTTTTATTGACAAATATTTATGAATTACAACCTGTTTCTTTATTGGAAGTTATGATTTGCTGAATGCATTTTGTAACATAAGCATAGTTTTCAGAATTTATGAAACCCTGCCTACAACTTCTGTTTCATGTAAAAGAAGCTTCAGAAAAATGAAACTCACTAAAAATTACGTTCCACAATGTCCCAAGAGCACTTGTCGGAATTGACAATATTTCCGACGGAGAGTGAAATAGCCAACAATCTCAATTATGACATTTTAACTGAAATAAAGTCGAGGAAAATAAACCTTTAGAATTACGTTATAATTTTATAACTAAAATAAATAATTTTGTAAATGTCTCAGTATTTTATTTGTTAAAAAATTTTGCTTAGAGGGCGGCAAATTGGAAGTCTGCACCCCCCTTTTAAAAATGTAGATCCGGTACTGATATATAGGAGCCTTATTTTAATCCAAACAGCTAGCTGTTGTGCTGTAGTGTTTATTATTGTTGTTTATAGGTTAAAATGAGTTCTAGTAAAAGTGAAAGTAATAATTCCACACGATTAAAACGTAAAAAAGGGAAGCAAGTTCAGTATAAGTGTGAAAAAATAAAGAAGTCCCGTGTTAAGAATGAAGAATATACAAACTGGAAAGGAAATGTAGTGAAACCAAAAGAACATGGATTTGTTTGCAGGTAACTTAACCTAGAATATTTACCATGGGCCTAGAACATCTTACATCCTATAACCTAGGTCATTAACCTAGGAAAATTTATCTGTATAGCCTAAGATTGGATAGCCTAACTGACCGATTCGACAGTATTCATCACTATTTTCCTATTCGAGGTCATTCGTACCTTCCGTGTGACCGCGACTTTAGTGTAATCAAACGAAAAATTAAAACAACTGACAGGATTGACACAGTAAAACAGTATGCTGAACTTATGTTGCACTCTGCTGCTATTCAGGACAAGTTCCTGGTGGAAATAGTAGAAAGTGAAAAAGTAAAGGATTTTAAATCATGGTGTGGTCAATTTTATAAAAAAAAAATGTAATATCTACGGAGACTCAAGCAAGGAACATCCCAAAGGAAAACAAAATAAAATTCACCATTTCAACTTTTATGGAGTTTCATTACTATAATAAACATGTAGGCCAAATTAAAGTAAAAAACTTTATTGGTGGACTCAATGAACAAACTTTTGACTTGAAAAAACCGGGAACTGGTTTACCAGAGCTTCCAAAAATCAGTGCCTACCCGCAAAAATATGTACCTATCAATATCAACAAAATCAATGACCTCAAGAAAGTCGAAGCCTATATACCTGCAGACATTGTTGGTAAATTTTATTCAAAAATTTATGACTGGCCAACTATCGATGTGGATGACATTGAACTGTTTTAAGAAACAATGGTTGGAAAATGTGTATATATTATTTGAAAAATAAAATACTGATTTTTATTAATAATTTGAATTGTTTTACCTTTTATTTTATACCTGATAACATATCGTTTAGTCAGTCATTTGAGAAACAACACATCTCCAACAACGTTTATAATTTTTTTAAATATCAAAATAAAAATAATAAAATTTTATTTTGGTAGAATTAGCTTACCAAACCCCTGAAGAAACATAAAAAAATTCAAAAAATATATGATGGTAAATTATGGATCAGCTGGGTTTTTTTTTTTTTTTTTTTTTTTTTTTTTTTTGATTTCCCGAAAGTTTACTTTTTTGGATATGAGGTGTTTCTCAAATGACCGATTCAATTGTTCTAAAAAAATAAATGTAGGAAAACTAATTGAACGGGGAGTTGAGGAGGGCGGTAGCCCCCTCACACAGAATTATATGTGAAATAAAACAGTCCCTAAACCAATTTCAGATTATTTTTAAAGTATATTAAATTTTATTATCTTATATTTATATCATTGAAATGCGGGGTAAGTAAATGTCGTGTGAGTGACACACTTGATTTTTTTTTTTTTTTTTTTTTCGTAAAACACATCAAAACGTTAAATGCAATACGTATTACCCACACACACAACAGGGATTATTTGAGAAATGACCTAGTTATAAATTCATTTTGCAGACGTAAGTAGGTAAAAAATGAGAGTTAACCATCATGCGGGTGAGGGACCGAGGGACCGGCAAGTCGTGCGGGTGCCGCACCACCCCCCTGAGGGGTCTAGATGACTTGAGGTTGACCTTGAGACGTCCTCTAACTTAATCGTGAAACGTGACGAGGGTATTAATGAGGAAATTTAATTAAAAAATTTAATGAGTGATTTTTTGTAGAAGGTGATGATGGTTTTAAAGCGATGTTTGCGGTATAAGGTAAAAAGCAGGATATTGTTTGTGAGTCATTAGGAAATTAATTAGGAGGTTAATTAAGAAATTAATTAAAAATTTAAAAATTGGGAAATAAATAAGGAATGAATAAAATATACGAATGTGTATGTGTATATACTATGAAAGAAATAGAGAGGCCTGACTGGGGTTCGAACCCGACACCTTGCAGTAAAAATATTTCCATAAGACAGTAGTTTTCGAGCGCGAAACCACTGACCTATGGAAATATAGCCTGATGACTGTATCTTAGATATAAATATGTATTTTTCGATTGAATATCATTTAGTGTTCGTCATGTTACCGTCCCGAGAGGAAGGGATTTTCGTGTTCTGCATTTATTTTGTGATGTGTGTTGTCTTTTCGATTCTTTATATTTTTTCTGAAGGTGGGAAGTTTAACGTTGATTTTATTTTAAATTTAAACGATACGGGGAATTTATCCTTTTCAATGTAATGTCTTCACATGCGTGCTGTCATGGAGGAAACTTATCGAGATCCGAAAGCGGCTGCAAGTTTTGGAGGTGTAGATGCCTTTCACCGTGCTGTCCGCGGCAAGTTATCAAAGAAAAAAATTCGAGAATGGTTACAAGGAATAGATGCATATTCACTTCACAAACCGATTCGAAAAAAATTCCCCACGAACCGTTTCATAGTATCCAGAATTGATCAACAGTGGCAAGCAGATTTAGCTGATCTGACGTCTCTTCAAAAGTTTAACGATGGTTTTCGCTACATTTTAACTTGTATAGACATCCTCTCAAAACGAGCGTGGGTGGTTCCTCTGAAATCTAAAAAAGGTGAAGAGATTGTGAAAGCTTTTAAAAAATTTTTCTCAGAACGAAAACCCAACTGTTTGAATACGGATGCAGGAAGGGAGTTTTTGAATAACAAGTTTCAAAATTTTCTCAAAGAGGAAGGTGTGAAATTTTTCAGAACTTTTAACAACACGAAAGCGTCCGTAGTAGAACGATTTAGCCGCACTTTAAAAACTAAAATGTGGAAATATTTTACCAGTCGTCGTACTTACCGCTACATAGACGTGTTAGATCAATTACTTTATAGTTATAACCATACTTATCATTCGAGTATTAAAAGGGCGCCCGCCGAAGTAACTCCGGAAAACGAAAGTGACGTGTGGTTTACTCTGTAAGGGGATATGGGGAATGAAAAGAGAAAGTCTTGCGTGTTTAAACCGGGAGATACAGTTCGAGTATCCAAACAAAAATTAACCTTTGAAAAAGGATACGAAACTAATTGGACTGAAGAACTCTTCGTCGTGACCGAGTGCGTGTCACGGGAACCGCCCGTCTACCGGATCAAGGATTTGATGAACGAACCTATCTTAGGGACATTTTACGCAGAAGAACTTCAAAAAGTTCAACCTAAAGAGAACTTTGCTATCGAAAAAATCTTAAAAAAGCGAATGAGAAAAGGGCGATTAGAGTATAAAGTGAAATATAAAGGTTATCCTTCTAAATTCGACCAATGGATACTGGCTTCTAATTTATTTCATTTATAAATTGAAACGACATTTATTTTGAGAATCATTCACCAACATGTCTTTCTACGTGACGCTACCTTCCGACAGTTCTTTGAAATTTTACCCAGAAAATAAAATTTCACATTTTATTACGAGATTACCTTCCCCTCTTGATCTGAAAGGTGAATGGGAGGTCGGACTTGTGGAATTGATTTATCCACATATGTGGAGTAATATATTTGACGGAGGAAATGAATACGAATACGATGCAGGTATTGGAACGATGAAAAGAACTAAAATCCCCTTTGGATTTTTTGAAAGCCCTTCAGACATTATTAAATGGATGAACTATCAAGACTTCAACGGTTTAATTCAGATAAGCTACAACAAACATACTAGAAAAGTGAAAATTGGATTAAAACCAACAGCTAGAATAAAGTTATTACCAGGACTCGCTGAAACTTTAGGCTTTTATCCGATCGAATTGGCTAACAATGAGGAGCCTATACGCGACAGCCCTTTTAAATTCTTTGAAGGGATTAAAGAAGCTGACCCGAATTCCGATTTAAAATTACTTTACATATATTCGGATATAGCAGAACCTCAGATCGTTGGTCATATAGTATCCCCTTTGCTTAGAGTAATTACTGTGAAAGGTAAAGATGGTGATATGATTCACGAAATGTTTGACAGACCACACTATGTCCCTCTTTCAAGGAAAAACTTTCAAACAATTGAAACTGTTATAAGGACACACACAGGACGATTGGTATCATTCGAGCGTGGACAGTTGATCGTGAAACTTCATTTTAGACAAAAGTACCTCTCATAATGTTTGTTCCTTACAAGTGTTGTGCGAAATCTTTTGAAGATTATTACATTCACCAGTCAGGTAGTGGTTTGAACTACTACCAAGGTTCTACATTACAAAAAGGATATGGATTAGGTGGACTGTTTCGATCTCTTTTTCGAGCTGCAGTACCCCTTTTTAAATCAGGTGCGAAGGCGGTTGGTAAACAATTGTTTCATACGGGTGTAGATGTGTTGAACGACCTGTCACGAGGTGAAGATATAAAAAGTGTTGCTAAGCGTCGGTTGAAAGAAGCTGGAAAAAATTTAACTGACAAAGCTGCTACAAAAATGAAAACAATGATTGGTTCAGGCCAACGCTATAAAAAGAGAAAGCGATCTAATAAAACCATCATTCGTCCCAAAGTGAAGAGAGCGAAGACACACGATATTTTTGCTTAATCATGTCGGGTCTCATTCATAAAGATTCCCCTGCCTGTGTCAAATCCGAACTGGACTTGTTTTTGCTACCACCTACACAGACAGCTATTGAAAAAGGACATTTCGTTGAATTTCACCCTCTCGCGAACATTCGCGATGGGGGACCTGTGGAATTTAACATCACGGGTAATGGCGAAGAATACATAGATTTATCCTCCTCGCACATGTACCTAAAAGTGAAAATTGTGAATGCTGACGGAACTGCTCTGGCTGATAAAGAACCTGTTGCACCTGTTAATTTATTTTTTCACGCATTGTTTTCTCAAATCGATGTGAGTCTGAACGAAAGATTAATATCTTCTTCGAGTAACACTTATCCATACCGTGCCTACATTGAAACTTTGTTGAATTTCGGTGAAGATGCTAAAAAAAGTTTACTAACCTGTGAATGTTTTTACAAAGATGAAAATTTAACTGTATCCGATCCCACACAAGCTACTCCCCAAAACCCTGGATTGGTAAAAAGACATGAACTCACCAAGACGAGTAAAATTTTAGATATGATCGGTCCTTTACACTGTGACATTTTTCAGCAGAATCGACTTTTACTGAATATGGTGGATTTGAAAATTAAAATGATTCGAAGCACTCCCCAGTTTTGTTTAATGGCAAAGCAAGTGGCTGGACAAGAAAAGAAATATAACGTCGTGTTAGAACATGCCTCGCTGTTTATTCGCAAAGTGAAAGTGAACCCCGGAGTTTTATTAGGACATGCTAAAGCTTTGGAAAAAAATTCTGCAAAATACCCCATCGATCGAGTTTTATGCAAGACTTATACAATACCTGCGGGAAGTATGTCTTTTATGGGAGATAATGTTCTTTTGGGTGCTATGCCAAAACGTGTCATAATTGGATTGTTAGATAATGCCGCCATGAGCGGTAAATATGAATTAAACCCTTTTTACTTTCATCACAACAATGTTAACTTTTTAAGCGTGTATATGGACGGTCAACCTGTTCCTAGCAAACCTTTGGAATTGAATTTCGAGGATAAAAACTATATAAGAGCTTATCATCGATTATTCTCTGGTTTCAATCGTGATGCTGGAAATTATATTTCACGAGAAGATTTCGTGAATGGTCATACTTTGTATGCTTTCGATCTAAGTCCTGATTTGTGTGACGGTCCCCACCTCAACTTACAACAACAAGGAAATTTTAGAATTGAGATAAAATTCTCCACAGCTTTACAATCCACCATTTCTGTGTTTGTATATGCAGAATTTGAAAACATTATTGAAATTACCAAGTCTCGACACGTTTTATGTGACTTTGCCAATTAATGAAAATGGATTCTCTGCAAATCAAGAAAATTTTATCCAGTGATACAATTACGAAAAAATATTTTTTAGATGTTTTTCCAAGTGATCATCTACCCGAGGTGGTCGTGCGTTATCCAGCTTGCCTCATATGTAACACAGATGACTCGTCTGAACCTGGAACTCACTGGTTAGCCTTTTTCATACAATCTGATGATGAAGTGGAATTCTTTGATTCGTATGGAAACGACCCTAGTTATTTTAAAGGACCTATCTTGAACTTTGCATCTCGATTTTCACATGTGAACTATAATCCTCTGATGCTTCAGAGTGCTATAACCGCCGTTTGTGGCCAATTTTGTGTTTATTATCTATATTGTAGATGTAGGGGAAAAACCCTGAAAGAATTTTTGTTTATGTTTGTAACCAAGAATATCTGTAACGACCATCGAGTCTATAATTTTGTTGCCAAAAGATTTCGTGTGTATGCTAATTTTTATCAATAAACACTTATTTAAACTGTATACATTTTGTGTCTGTGTTCATTTATCATGGAGTTTCCACGTCTACAACATCCTTGCACTATGATTCTTGCCGGTCCTACGGGATGTGGCAAGTCTTTTTTTATGAGAGATTTGTTACATTTTAAAGAACAAATGTTTCATCCTACCATCGACAAAGTGGTTTGGTTTTATGGTATTTATCAAACTTTATATGATGAAATACCTAATATTACTTTTGCAGAAGGTTTCCCATCAAATTATAAAGATTATTTGAATGGTAATACTTTGTTTGTGATAGATGATTTAATGACCGAATGCAGTAACGATAAACGTTTGACTTCGTTATTCACGAAAGGTAGTCACCATTTAAATCTAAGTGTTGTTTTTTTAACCCAAAATTTTTTTCAAAAAGGGAGTGAAATTAGAACAGTGTCTTTAAATGCTCAGTACATTTTTCTGTTTAAAAATCGTCGCGACATGAGTCAAATTATGCATTTGGGTAGGCAGTTGTACCCTAAAAAATCTAAATTTTTTCAAGAAGTGTATGAAGATGCTACAAAGAAACCCTTCTCATACTTGTTTATCGATTTGAAAAATGAAACGGACGAAGATATGAGATTGCGAACACAAATTCTACCCAATCAAATTCAGTTTTTATACAAGTATAAATAAAGTATTAGTGTGTGTGAAGAGTTAGTTGCTAACATGACTTTGTCAAGAGAACAACTTAGAGATCTGGAATTGATTCGCTTATGTCCCAATAAATTACGTAAACATTTTCTTAAAAAATTACCTAATCGTACTGTTAAAGCTATCTGCGAGTGTACGTTGAATGTTTTAAAAGGAAACGTGCCTCTTTCAACTAGTCAGAAACGATCGTTGGCGAAATATAAATCGACTCTTCGAAAGATTGGAACGAAAAAAGGATCCTTATTCACTAAAAAGAAACTGATTGTTCAACAAGGTGGATTTTTAAACATTTTAATCCCCGCTGCCATATCAGCCATCAGCACACTCTTCCATGGAATTCGCTAAAAAATTTGCTTTGGTGCCTGAAGAGGAGTTGAACAAACACACACCTTCTCAAAAGCAGCTAAGTGAATTGGATAAAGCTTTGCTAAAAATATTAAACAGTTCCTTACCAGATTATGAAAAAGTGCAACGCTATTATGAATTATTGCAAAGAATTATCTAACATCCATTATCTAACATCAATTTGTAGTGAAATTGAATCAAATATAAATACATTTTTCGAATGTAACGGGTGTGATTTGAATATAGATTGCCAGTTCGATCACGATTGTTTAATGTTAAACACTTATGACAAATATATCTTTTCTCAAGAAACTGTTTTGCTACATTTGAACACTTTTAAAATTGTTCAAAACATTATTTCAAAACATTGTTTGTGTAATTTCAATGAATCCTTTTTTAATAAGTTGAGTATGCAATATTTCCAAACTTATTTTGAAAAATTCTTCTCAAATAATGTATAAATGGTTTGAATAAATTACTTTTTGTTTCAATATAAAATCTGTCTATGTTTTATTCCAAACTTATTTATTTAGATTCTTTATGTATTTTATTTTCTAGGTGAAAAACTTATTTGAGAAAAGAAGAAAAAATAAAAAAGAAATAAAACCTTATTTGATAAATAAAAAGAATATATTTAATCGGAAGAAAAAAATTACTTGAAAAACATTAATTTACAAAAAATATTTATATGTCTGAAAGAGTACAAATTATTAACTTATTTATTTAGATTCTTTATGAATTTTATTTTCTAGGTAAAAACTTATTTGAGAAAAGAAGAAAAAAAAATAAAATAAAAAATTATCGTTAAAGAAAAACATTAATTTATAAATTATTTATTTTTATATTTATAAGAAAGAAAAAATAATGAGGAATATATTAATTTTTGAAAAATAATTCATTTATAATAATTGTTCAATGAGAAATCTTTTTCTATAAAGTGAAACTTGAGGAAAATCTTACTTAAGAATTAAAAATTGTTTGAAAGAACATTTTAATTTA
Organism: Salticus scenicus; assembly: GCA_963930645.1. NCBI lineage: Eukaryota > Metazoa > Arthropoda > Arachnida > Araneae > Salticidae > Salticus > Salticus scenicus. The sequence continues at coordinate 92,880,550 of OZ005648.1, forward strand.
CATGAAGTAATTTATTTGAGGGATAAAAACAAAATATTAATTTGTTTTAGAATTATTAAAAAATTAAATTTCCTTTAAATAGAAATATTTATTTCGCTTTGAAGCGAAATGTTTACGATAGTAACTTCTTTTTCAAAAAATATCTGACAAGAATTTCACATTTTCTGTTAAGTGAAAAGTATTTCCCACACTAACAAGATCTAAGCCGTATCAAATTTTATACTATTCAATATAGTCACGTCTGCAAACTGTATCTAAAAAGGTGAATAACAATTGAAATCAACCCTCTTTTTTTGAAAAGGGATGCATGCGGAGAGAATCTTCCCCTCCATCTCCCCTGCAACGTTGGGCCACATTTTTAACCTATTCCACGCACCCCCTCTCCTCTCCGAGATGGGAAAAATCATATATGTTTCTTTCATTCTGCATCCAGAATTTGTCTAGATAAGACGTCTCGCTCTTTCACTCTGCTTAGTTTACTTTTCCCGTGTTTTTGAACTTCAATATTATTACAATGGAATTTGCATTTGATGAAAATTTGCCAGCAATTTCCAACGTGAGAATTTAAAACATTTATTAATATTTCAAAATGTTTAGATTATTTTTTAAAAAATGTTTAAAAATATACTTAAATATATTATTTCTCTCTTTTTTCAGTTCGAATTTGATTTTGGACTTACCCAAGAGATAATTTTGGGAGAGATATTAGAGAGTAATTGTATCGATTGGACATCACCGGTCAATTTCTCAGATGACGATTCAATGGTAGAAAAAAAATTTCTTTAAAAAACTTGTAGAATATTTTAAAATAGATTTTTATACTCAAAATATTCTTTTTTTCTTATTTCAGATTGAGACCAGCGATAAGTCGACTGTTAAAGTACCTCCTGGTTTTAAAGCTTTCGATCCTGTCCGTCGCTCGAACCAGGTGTCTGCTAACCGCTCGCTTCTTCGAAAATCTGTAAGAAAAATATATTTTTTTATTTTTCTAGGAAAATTTCAGCATACGATTTGGACTTAAAATATTTTTATGCTTTTTTCTTAGGCACCATCATTAAATACTGAGGCTGGACCTTCACGTCTGAGTGAAGCACCTGTAGAGCCAGCACTACAGTGTGGAGTTTGTGATGAAGGATTTTTGAATACGAATGAATTAAGACTTCATCTGAAAAGTCATATGGTACGTATTATTTCACTTTTTCTGTTTAACTGTTTGAATAATATACAATGTTTTAAAAAATATGTTTTCTTTTCTTTTTTGCTCAAGGTTGTCCAGAGAGGTGCTGGATTAACATCTAGGGAAGAACATGTGAATTTAAGATCAGCTTCTTCAGAACCTCAAGTATGTTAGTTTCAAAAAATTTTTGTGTTTAAGTTGAGTTTTCAGAATTCATTTCTGCTAAAAATTTAATTCTCTCTTTAAAGTAATTTAAAAAACTTGATTAGATAAACTTAAAATAAATTTTTACTTAGAATAAAAATTAAATTCACTCTTAAAAGTAATTAAAAAAACTTGATTAGATAAACTTAAAATAAATTTTTACTTAGAATAAAAATTAAATTCACTCTTAAAAGTAATTAAAAAATCTTGATTAGATAAACTTAAAATAAATTTTTACTTAGAATAAAAATTAAATTCACTCTTAAAAGTAATTAAAAAATCTTGATTAGATAAACTTAAAATAAATTTTTACTTATAATAAAAATTAAATTCTCTCTTAAAAGTAATAATAAAAGTTTTGTTTAGACAAAATAATTAAAACATGTTTTCTTTTCTTTTTGTTATTTTTTAGAATTCTAATCAAGTAGCTTCTGAAGGTGTGCACTTGACTGACGAGAGTCGATGCAGCGACACCACACCTATGCCTACCGATGATGGGATGGACGCAGACAGTTCTGATGATGATTACATGAAAGAGACAACTGCAAAATCAAAGGTAAAAACTCCTCGCGGCTTTTAAGAGTTTGCCCTTTTTCATGGGTTTTGTAGTCTGGCACGACCTGAAATTCAGGCGCATACCGCTATAAAACCCGCCGCGGTTAGACGCAAACTCTATCTTTCCTATCTTCTAGAAAAAAAAATGTTAGGTTTCCAAAAACTAATTTCTCTTGAAGTTTTAAAATGTTAGGTGAATAAAAAAACTAATTTCTCTTTAAGTTTTAAAATAAATTCCCTCGAAAAGTAGGTTACAAAAAATCTTGCTAGGTTTCCTCTAAGTTAGAAATAAATTCCCTCTAAAAGTAGGTTAGAAAAAAATCTTGCTAGATTAAAAACACTTGTTAGTGAAAAAATAATTAAAATTTTTAAAAATAATTAAAATTCTAAAATAGGGTTTTTTGTCTATTTCAGACTTGTCCTGTTTGCGGGAAAGTTTTTACCCATACGGGTAAATACAATCGCCATCTAAGAAGTCATACTAATGAGAAGCCATTCCAATGTGAAGAGTGTCAAAAATCATTTTCTCGAAATGACAATCTTCTTAGGCGCATGAAGGTGCATAAAAATGAAAAACTGTTTTCTTGCGAAGATTGTGATAAAAAATTTCTTCTAAAACAACATCTAGATAGACATAGAACCATTCATAAAAGACAAATTTCTTTTTCATGTCAACTTTGCCAAAAAGTCTTTAATAGAAAGGATGATTTAAGAAGACATCAAATAGTCCATCAAAAAAGCCCTTCTTACCCCTGTTCAAATTGTAATTTAAAATTCACAACTAAACAGAACATTATGCAGCATCAAAGAACTGTCCATGGAAGCGTGGCTAGTAGCAGCGACCAAACATCTAAGAAAATAAAAATTACTCATAATAATAGAATAAGAAAAATAAATCAAGCCCTCAATGATTTTAAAAATTACTATTTATATCCTGAACCTGAGGAGGAAAGTAACATAAATATTTTTTCTAATAATAGCCATAATGAAATAAATAATATATTAACTAATGAAATTAATGATAAAAAATCAATTAAATGGCATGGGGTGATGAAGGCAGAATTTATTAAGGTGGATGGAGATGAAATTAAAGAGAGAGCTTCATTTTACTTCTCCTCAAAATGCACAATAGAATTAACCTCAGACAACTTAAATAATAATATAAATAATGTGTTTGCAAAAATTGAAAATAACATAGAAGATTTTCAAAATCAGGGATCGGACTGGATCTTCAACAAAATTGAATGCCTTGAATTAAAAGTGGCAAAATACATTCCCCTTCGCGGCGGCTCTTTCATAAATACTCCTCAGAAATTAAAATCTAAGAAGGCTTTAATTAATATACAAAATTTCTCAGATAATAAATGTCTCATATGGTGTCTTCTGGCCCATAAATATAAATTTGAACATCTTCCACACAGAGTTAATAAATATTACCCATATGAGCATGAAATAATTTTAAATGACATTCCCTGCCCAGTTCCATATAATAAAATTCCTGAAATAGAAAAATTAAATAATCTCAGAATAAATATTTTTATATACGATGCTGATGAAGACATCTGTCCTCTCTACATTTCTCCTAGAGAGGATGAAGATGACATCAATTTATTATTATTAGAAGATACTGAGGGGAATCAACATTATATATATATAAAAAATTTCTCAAGATTAATGGGCCACTTAAGTAACCATAATGGTGCAGCATTTTATTGCTACCGATGTCTACATAGATTTACAACAGCTGATTTATTAAAAGAGCACCTACAATATTGCAAAAATCACTCCATACAGCAAATTAAAATGCCATCCAATAATAATAATATTCTCTCTTTCACCTCCATCCACATGCAACATCTAAAATCCTACGTAATTTATGCAGATTTTGAAACTATTTTAAAACCCATCTCCACTGTCGCACCTAATAATAGCACCTCATACACCATAAAAACATCTGAACATATTCCTTGTGGCTATGCCTATCTTATCGTAGGGCCCGACGGCAAATCTTACAAACCTATCCAAGTTTACAGGGGTGACGACGCCGTTGGGCACTTCTTAGAAGCCATCCTGTACGAAAAAGAAGACATAGCCAGAAAATTAACTTCAATAGTTCCAATGCAGCTTACCCCAGATGAGGAGAGAGCCTTTCAGCAAGCTACTAGATGTTCGATATGTAATAATAGATTATACAAAAATAGAGTCCGCGACCACGACCATCTTTCTGGAGCTTTTCGTGGCGCGGCTCACAATAGTTGCAATATTAATTATAAACAGCCCAAATCCATCCCCATCATTTTTCATAACAGCAAACATTACGACACCCACCACATTATGACCCAACTTGGAAGAGTACAAGACCACACCATAGAAGTCATCCCCAACACTTTAGAAAAATATATAGCCTTCAAATTAATCAAGAAAAATTGTCCCATTCAACTTATCTTCCTGGACTCTCTACAGTTCCTACCCTCATCTTTAGATAAACTAGTCCAAAATCAAGATCCTGATCAATTTAAATTATTATTTGAAAACTTTCCTCCTTCAACAGATTGCTCTCTCCTCTTAAGAAAAGGGGTCTATCCCTATAATCATATCACCGATTTCAACACCTTCGGTGAAAATCAGCTGCCACCCTCAAGGGCCTTCCACAATGATTTAACTGATGAAGACATTTCTTCACAAGATTATGAACATGCTGTTAAAGTGTGGGAGGCCTTTAACATCCAAGATCTTGGGGAGTACCATGACCTCTATGTCAAGACCGACGTGCTGTTGTTAGCAGATGTCTTCGAAAATTTTCGAAGACTTTGCCTTAAATATTATGGTTTAGATCCTACACACTGCTTCACAGCACCCGGTCTGTCATGGCAGGCATGCTTAAAAATGACAGGGGTAGACCTCGAACTACTCACTGATATCAATATGCTTCTCTTCATAGAAAAAGGTGTAAGAGGTGGGGTTTCCATGATAAGTCACCGCCATGCAAGATCCAATATTCCTCAAACTCAACACTACGACCCCTCTGCTTTATCCCAATACATTATGTATTGGGACGCCAATAATTTATATGGCCATTCAGGGTCAGACCCCCTGCCTTACGGAGGCTTCCAGTGGGCTGACCCTGAAGACTTCAACACAGAAAAAATCCTCAACCTTCAACCCGACGCAGCAGAAGGTTTCATCTTCGAGGTGGACTTGGAATATCCACAACATCTCCACGACAACCATAACGATTATCCACTGGCACCAGAACCTCTACACATTACAGAACACATGCTATCACCATTCGCCAAACACATGCTTCAAGATAGAAAATTCCACCCTTCCAAGAAACTCACACCTAATCTCAACAATAAAATTCAATATGTCACCCACTACAGAAACCTCCAATATTATCTACAACAAGGTCTAATTCTTACCAAAATTCACAAAGTTTTACAATTTATACAAGCACCCAGGTTGAAACCCTACATCGCCTTCAACACAGAAAAAAGAAAAGAATCCAAGTCCGCCTTTGAGAAGAATTTCTTCAAGTTACTCAACAATGCTGTGTTCGGGAAAACAATAGAAAATCTTAGAAAACGACGATCCATAGAACTTACAAACTCCTCCATAAGAGCTGAAAAGATTGTTGCCTCACCTCTTTACACTAATTTTAAAATATTTAATCAAAATTTAGCGGCAGTGGAGCGGGTTAAAAAATCCATCTTAATGAACCGTCCCGTTTACATCGGCTTCACCATCCTGGAACTTTCCAAACTTCACATGTACAGATTCCACTATGACTTCATAAAACCTACATTCCAAGATCAAGCTAAACTCCTCTTCACCGACACGGATTCCCTCACCTACCACATCACCACACCTGACATCTATCAAGACATGCTACATCACCAAGACATATTCGACACATCCGATTATCCCACAGACCATCCACTTCATTCACAGCACAACAAGAAAGTTTTGGGAAAATTCAAAGACGAATTAAACGGGCGGTTCATCCATGAATTTGTAGGCCTCAAAGCCAAAATGTACAGTATAAGATCAGAAGATGGAGAAAAGAAAACCGCGAAGGGGATTTCTACAATAACAGTTAAGAAAAAAATTAAACATCAAGATTACCTTAATTGCCTCAATAATTTAAAATATAATATATCAGAGCAAACGAGAATTGGGCAGGAATGTCATACAATATATACCTATAAACAAAATAAAATTTCTCTTACTCCATTCGATGACAAACGATACATTTTGGATGATGGCATTTCTTCTCTGGCCTATGGCCATTACAAAATAACTTGAAAAAAAAAATAAATAAATAAAATAAAAATATGAAAAAACATGAAAAAAATTGAAAAATGAAGAAAAATTGAAAAAATGAAGAAAAATTGAAAAATGAGAAAAATGAAGAAAAATTGAAAAATAAGAAAAATGAAAAAAATTGTAAAAATAAGAAAAATGAAAAAAATTGTAAAAATAAGAAAAATGAAAAAAATCTGAAAAATGCAAGATTTCAGAAAAGTTACAAGATCATAAAAAATTGGGGCGTCGCACACATGCGGCGGGTGGATGGTGGGACCCCTTTAAAACATCAAATAAAAAACTGAAGATTTGAAAATAAAAAGTTTTCAAACTTACAACAAAGAAAATTAGAAGAATGAAAATGAAGTTGCAAGATCACAGAAAAATTAGAAGATCAGAATGAAAAATTAGAAGAATGAAAATGAAGTTGCAAGATCACAGAAAAATTAGAAGATCAGAATGAAAAATTAGAAGATTGAAAATGAAGTTGCAAGATCCCAGAAAAATTAGAAGATCAGAATGAAAAATTATAAGAATGTAAATGAAGTTGACAGAAAAATTAGAAGATCAGAATGAAAAATTAGAAGATTGAAAATGAAGTTGCAAGATCACAGAAAAATTAGAAGATCAGAATGAAAAATTAGAAGATTGAAAATGAAGTTGCAAGATCCCAGAAAAATTAGAAGATCAGAATGAAAAATTATAAGAATGTAAATGAAGTTGCAAGATGACAGAAAAATTAGAAGATCAGAATGAAAAATTAGAAGATTGAAAATGAAGTTGCAAGATCCCAGAAAAATTACAAGATCAGAATGAAAAATTAGAAGATTGAAAATGAAGTAGCAAGATCCTAGAAAAATTAGAAGACCTGGAACATAGAAGTTACAAGATCCTAGAAAATAAGAAGAAATGATGATTCAAGTTCATAAAAAAATTGGGGCGTCGCATACATGCGGCGGGTGGATGGTGGGTCCCCTATAAAACACCAAAGAAAAAACTGAAGATTTCAAAATATGAAGATCAAAAACTTGCAAGAAGGATAATTAGAAGAATGAAAATTAGAAGATCGAAAACTTACAAGAAAGAAAATTAGAAGAATGAAAATGAAGTTACAAGATTCTACAAAAGTTAGAAGGTCAGAAAATAAGAAGAAATGATGATTCAAGTTCATAAAAAAATTGGGGCGTCGCACACATGCGGCGGGTGGATGGTGGGTCCCCTTTTTTAAAAATAAATAAAAAATAAATAAATAAGAAATCCTCTTTTGAGGATTTCAAAGAAAAAAGGAACTCTTTAAATGAGTTCCCAAAAAATATATGTTTGTACAGTTTAAAAAGAACTGTGCAGACATATAATAGAAACACCATATACACTCACACACATTCATACCTAAAATAGAACCATCAGGCTATATTTCCATAGGTCAGTGGTTTCGCGCTCGAAAACTACTGTCTTATGGAAATATTTTTACTGCAAGGTGTCGGGTTCGAACCCCAGTCAGACCTCTCTATTTCTTTCATAGTATATACACATACACATTCGTATATTTTATTCATTCCTTATTTATTTCCCAATTTTTAAATTTTTAATTAATTTCTTAATTAACCTCCTAATTAATTTCTTAATTAACCACCTAATTAATTTCCTAATGACTCACAAACAATATCCTGCTTTTTACCTTATACCGCAAACATCGCTTTAAAACCATCATCACCTTCTACAAAAAATCACTCATTAAATTTTTTAATTAAATTTCCTCATTAATACCCTCGTCACGTTTCACGATTAAGTTAGAGGACGTCTCAAGGTCAACCTCAAGTCATCTAGACCCCTCAGGGGGGTGGTGCGGCACCCGCACGACTTGCCGGTCCCTCGGTCCCTCACCCGCATGATGGTCAACTCTCATTTTTTACCTACTGACGTATTTTTCTTAGCAAGTACATGCAAATATATAAGAAATACAGATATAAGCTTATCATCATATAGTGACGTTCAGACATTTCCGTTTCGTCTACTACAGTACAAATGACTGACAAAGAATCCTGTATCATTGAATTCACTAATTACACACCATATAATTGAATAAGTAACTGTTTAAATGACCAGAAAATATTTAGTTTAAAAAAAATTAATTATTAATGATTTTAGATTATTTTTAGTTCAATTAACTTTGCCTTTTAAATTTCTAAAATGAATTACTTTTCTCTTTTAAGTTTACTTAATAAGTCATTTCTTTGAATTTAATCCAAAAATAATGCTTTAATAATGAAAGGAATGTTTTCTTTTTTATAAAAAAAAAATCTACGAATAGAATTAGTACTTTTCCCTGTAAAAAAGTTAAAAATAAAAAGTTATTCTAAGTAACTTAAAGATTGCAAGAATTCCTTTTAATAGCGTATTTACGCGTCACTGGAATTCTTTTTTAGAGTTATGATAAAAAAAATTAATTCTTGATTATTAAATTATTGCGTTATAGCTTAATTAAAAGCTAAATTAAATAATTCTAAGTTAATATATATTGCGTACTTTTTTCAATTAATATTTAAAGTACTTTGATACAGCTTAGAAAAAAGCTATGCTCTGATACTATAAATATCTACATTCACTACAATATATTTATAAGGATTAAAGAAAAAATATGTGTATTACATGTTATTCTAATGTAATTAAATAATTTGTTTAAATGATAATTTTTATTTTATAATTGAATTAATAATAGATACTTATTAAAGTTTTCAAATATAATTGTGAAAAAAAAAAAAAGATTTATTTTCGATTACAACTTTCGGATTGCAGTACTAATAAATTTATTCAACAATTGCTTGGGTCCAGAGAATTAAGTACCATGCCGAGTGATCGGTAAACTTTATTTTCTTTTACAGCGAATGTAGTATACCCTAAAATAGAAATTTGTGAGGTAAGTATATGATGGGGAACTGAACAGAGTTCACCTATGCCAACTAGTTTTCATATTTGTGATTGCGCGGTTGTTGTTGTTTCTATACTTTTCCTGCCTTTTTAATTTCTCTATACATATACAAGGGGAGGCTGAAAGTTCTTGGCTTTGTCCATTTTCAGATGAAATAGAAAAGTAAATTTGGTGGCAAATGAAAGCTAAATGATATGTAACTGTACATATACTCTAAAACAAAACAAAAAAAAAAAGACGCACCAAGAAGGAGTAATGCAAACTGGACACAAATTGACATACATACAGGTCTCGATGGAAAATGCAAAATTTTAAAGTTTGGCTGCCATCGAATGAGCATGCGATGCTGCAACGCATCTTAACTGCGCTATTGGCAGAATATAAAAAATGAGAAATTTTTATTCCAGGTCATAAATTCTTCGAGAATTTTATTCCGTTTTCTCAGAAAGACAGTAACTATGCCTCGCATACAGGTGCACAAACAACATGCGCAGATGTCAGCATTTGAGTATGGTGTGTAGTTAGGCTCAAAGAAGTCGGTTGGTCTAATCTGCAATTTTTTTGACAATTGGATAGGAGCGGTACCACTATTAGATGATATTGACAAGAATGGGTGAACCATGACCGAACAAAGCGTCAGAGAGGAAGCGTTCGGCATAAAGAGAGGACAGAAAGTGAGAACCAGTCAATCGCAAAGCGGTACTCAAAGCTCCAAATCATCATTATCGTCGATCCTACGTGCAACTGGTACTTCAGTGACTTCAAAGACCCTTAATAGGCGGCTCAGTGAAATGGGGTTGAGCTCAGTCCCCGGATCTCTCTTCCACTGAGGACGTTTGGAGCATCATAAAAAGGGTCCTACAACCAGCTCGGGATTTTGCCAATCTAACGCACCAATTGGACAGAATTTGGCACGATACTTCACAGGATCACATCTGCCAACTCTATCAATTAATACCAAACGGAATAATTGCGTACATAAGGGCCAGAAGTGGACCAACATATTATTGACTTGTTTACTTTGTAAGGCCCTTTCTTTTGATTAAATCCTTCAAATTTTCTGAAATTGTACTCAATTGTTTTTCTACCCATGTACATCACATCTACCAATTTTTGTCCCAATCGGATAACTCCTTCTTGGTGCGTCTTTTATATATATATATATATATATATATATATAGAGAGAGAGAGAGAGAGAGAGAGAGAGTACCAAATCGTTCTGATTTTTACAACATTTTTTTTGTGTGTGGCGAAATGTTTAAACAATGATCAGAAGAAGTAACGAGTTGAAACATTGCCATTTTGGCCCATCATGGTGCTTCACAAGACTTTCTGTCTAGGTTACTGACAGAAGACGAAATGGGGTTTCACATTTATAATCCTTAAACAAAGGAACAATCAAAAGAACGGTACCACAGGGTTTCACTGCGAACGAAGAAGTTCCGCACACAGAAATCGATCAAAAAAGTCATAACGTCCGTTTCTGGGTGAAATATGGAATTCTTCTAGTGGACTTCTTATTTCAAGGCTCCAGTATGTCTGGAGAGTTTTACGCTAACTTTCTAAACCAACTAAAAGAAGCAATTAAGAAGAAAGGCCGGAAGAAACTGACCCGGAAATCTTGCTTTTGCATAACAATGCACCTTTGCGGACACTTCCAACGTTGTTCGAGCTAAATTGAACAACCGGGGTTTTCAAATGGTCCACCATCCTCCCTTTTCACCTGACCTAGCCCTTTCTGATTATTTCTGTTTTCTAATTTGAAAAAGAACGTTTTGAAGACATTTTTAACGTCCAAAATGCTGCGAAAAGCTAGTTTCAGAAACAATTAAATGCATTTTATTTGAATAGTCTACAAATGTTACAACAACGCTGTAAAAATTGTATCAGTCTCCAGGCAGACTATGTGGAATAAATATATAATTTCATAACTCTGATTCTTTTCATTTTGGGCAAAACCAGGAACCTTTCAGCCTTCACTCCTAAATGCGGTTGTAATGGCACTTGCTTATTGAAAAATACCACTACATTGCATTCGAATATTAAAAAACAGAAAAAATGGCTTTAAAAAAGCAAAAATCCATAGAAAAAGCGTACAATCTGGGAAAGAAAAAAAAATTCATTGACACCCTACATATGTATTTATATGTACCATATATTCACCAGATTTTTTTCTCTTTTTCAATAGATGACGTTTAAAATAGCAACGTATACTATTACTGCTATGTTAATTATATGATAATTCTAAACTACCATGCAATCGAATTACACAATTCAAATTGTAAAAGATAAGAATGGCATATGTACAATAAAATTTTCTGCAGTGAAATAGAAATTTTATATTATGTATTTCAAAAATGTAATTGTTTATTTATAATATCCAATATGTTCATTAAATCCCGAGTTATTATCCTTATTTTATGACAAAAATGTATTTTTCTTTAATACCTCTCTAATACGTACCCTTTTGCATGAGTGGGGGAAAAAAAGCTCATTTAAGCGCTTGGTCGTATCTGAAAAATAATGACAATAATAAAAATTAATTTAAAAATTCTGTTTTCAATCCAAACATTATTTATTCATATCTTTAATTTAGCAACATGCAGTTAACTTTATTCTTAAAAAGCCAATAAACAGAATTATTGAAAACCCATTTTTATACTGCATTAAGAATTATTGATATTCCTAGAATACCTATTAGTTAAATTAAAAAAAAAAAAAAAAAAAAAAAAAAAAAGATTGTTTTGAATTAAATATAGGAGGGGGAAAATAATACTATTCGATTAAAGTTGCGGCAGAATTTTAATTTTAGTTTGTCATTATTTAAATAAAATATTTTTCAAAGACAATTAATGCTATTTTTCATTACCTTTTTTATGTTACGTCAAAATAAAAATTAAATGGTAGCAGAATAAATAAATATATATGCAATCCTAAAGTAAAATGTAAAGGAAAAGAAATTACAGAAAAACCATTAAGATATAATTAACTTCTTTATAAAGTAATGTTTTATGTTTTAATGTTCTGTTTTATGCTCTATGGAATTGGGGATAAAAAAGACAAATGACAATTGGGGATTCATTTATTATTCAATATGCCATATTAAATGCACAATGTCCTTTTCTGAACTTAAAAGCGATTTTTAAAAAGCTTGTAATCAAAATTAATAAAAAAGCAAATTTACAGAACAGAAATACATAACTTTATTGAAATGAATTCGACATATGATATCAAAATTAACAACATACATTTGGCAGCAAAATTATTGAAGCACACATCCACACTTTTCATATATTTTTTACTTTCTCTTACCCATGAGGTAAAGAAAGTATTGTTTTAGGGTCAAATTTTCGAAAGTGAGTTTTTGTTATATTAACATGTTCTGAGGTCCCCTGAATTCGAAAATCATGTTTTTAGTGAATGGTCTGTCTGTCGGTGTGTCTGTTATCAGCATATCTCAAGCACAAATAGTAACAGAAATTCCAAACTCAATATTCTAAATGTGTATCATATAAGAATGCTACACTAAGCTTTTTGGTGAGATGAAGCAAATAATTCATGTACAGGCACACTCAAAAGTATTCAAATACATTACGTCTATGGGAGAAATTTCAGGTAAGTAGAGTTTAAAATCTATAGACTGCACTAAATACAAATGAAACGAATATATATTTTTTGTAATAGAGATAGCCAACTGGGGAAAAAAATTGTGTGTATAGGAGCCTCGTCTCCCCTCCTGGGGGGGGGGGAAGTCCCCCTCGAGGGGAGTAAATTTTCGTGATGGGTGTCCTTCAAAAGAGCTCGCCAGTACCTTTAAAACGAATGGTTGAACCATCGATCAGCGATAATTTAAAATAAAGTTATCGATTTTTTTCATTTATAACAATTCTTTTTTGTTTAATATAATATTGAATTGTAAGATTGATACGTTTTAAGGAATGTTGCGCGTGAAAGTTGTCTGAATAATTTTAAGTGAACTTTTAATTTTAATTACAGATTTAAATTCTATATAAATATAGGTGCATTAATGAAACGGGGGGTTGAGGGGGCTGTAGCCCCCTCACACAGAACTAATTATGATATAAAACTCTTCCGAAGCCTAATTTGAATTGTTTAGCATAGGTGTACATAACAGTACTCGTTATCTTACCTCTTAATCTCCAACCTGTATTTATAGTATTAAATTTCGGGGGTAAGAGAAACTTGTGTGAGTGACACACCAGATTATTTCTAGTTTGATCGCTAATTTTTATCATCAACTTACATTTTTATAAACAGTATAAGACTAAGATCATGACTCGACAAATATTTACTTAACAAAACAGTATTAGGTGCCCATGTTTTAAGTAAGAATTATAGCTAGTGCTTCAATAACTTTGCGGCTGACTGTATGAGATCAGTATAGAAATCAGTATACAGGTGTTTGAGTATGTCGCCGTGCCACCGAGAGAGAATTGTCAACGGTTAGAATTTCAGAAGTCGCGAACACACTGATCACAGAGGGAAACTAATATATTGAATACAATAAAGTCAGAATCAGAATCAGAATAAATTTTATTCATTAGACATGATACATTAATAATTATAGGTGCATAGACAAAACATATCAAATAAAGGAACCATAGGTAAAGTTATGATGTATATCTACAGGCCCTGATTACCCAATAGGCACGAGAAGTATGTGCTTCCCCTTGAAATTTTTGAAAAGTTCCCAAATTAAGCAAAAAAATAGGCCCCGAATTGTAAGCTTGTGGTCTAAAAGCATTGTCTGATTATAAAACGTCACAGTCCTACCTGACTGCACAACTATCATTTCTAGATTATATAGGATATATGCTAATAAAACTTTTACACATTCATTTATAATGGAATAATTTCATATATTGTGGTGAATATAGGCTTTCACCAGTTTACATCTTGGTCAAAAATCAAGTGAATTTGCTTTTCTATACTTTAAGCGAATTTACTTGTCCTCAATTCCAGGTAACTACAAAATTTAATGAAAAATTTATAAATTTTTCAAGATGTTTGTATGAGTCTTTAGACCAAGAAGTCAATGGGAGCCCCCAAAGGGATTAGTGCTTCCCCTCAATTGTAAGATTAATCGGGCCCTGTATATCTGACAAGCTCATGGCTCCTTAAGTTTATAAATGCCGCAGATTTGGCTTCTGATTCTGATTGATAACATATACATCAGACTTGTATGCTTGACTCTCGAAGCCCGCTTGTAAATCTTCTTCAGATAAAGACAGGTAGCACATGACAGAATTACAGCACGAAGAATTGGAAAAACACCCAGGGCCAGCACGGGAATCGAACCTGCTCTCCTACGCTCGAAGGCGATTAGCAGTGTGTGACATAACCACTCGGTCACGGAGGGCCCAGATTTGGCTTAAAAGATGATATAAATGTAAATGTTTCTATAAACTGTATAAATAGATATGTAAACTGTTTTATCAATAAATTTTTCTACAAGCTAAAAAAAAACAAATTTTTAAAGCCATAATATTTACACAGAAAGGTATTGTATTAAAGGGAAGGAGAAAAGCCAAAGAAAAATCATGCAAATATAAAGCCATAATATTTACACAGAAGAGTATTATATTGCAGGGAAGGAGAAAGGCCAAAGAAAAATTATATATGAAAATTTACCAAACAGTACATAAATAATTATTTAACTATTAAATAAGAAGAAGTTAGTTGTTCAAATAATCTGTTTGAATATGATAAGTTAAATATTTTTAAAATAAATTTTTAGAATTTATTTTTTGTAATTTTTCTGGTAAACTATTCCCAAAGTCTTGGACCATTGAAGTCCAAACCCCTAAACATAACGTACGTTTTTGCAAATGCTAAAACTGTATTCTTTTTATATCTAATATCATGCAAGTGTGTTGGTATATTCGCATATATAATCTCAACTAAACTATTTAATTTTATTCTTTCAAACATCAAGAGACATGTTTTAAAATAAATAATTTCTTGCATATTCATAAATGGTTCATACTGCTTGGGCAAATTTGAATTTTTATTTTAAAAAATTTTATTAAACTTTCGTAACAGACTATTGATTCTATAGATGTTGTTTTCTGTCGTTTGATCCCATGCTGTAACCGCATAATTTAATTTAGAATATATTAAATGCATAATATAAGGTGTTGGTGACTTTTACTGGCAGGATATTATAAGTAAATTATTAATTACACCAATACTTCTTGCAATTTTTTTATATATAAGTTGTATATGATCATTCAGCTGAGATTCTTATGAAAAGTTGCTAAAAAAATTATTTTATCAGTATATATCACCAAAAAATGTTGAATTATTTTTCAGCACTCTTTTCTTCTTATTATGAAAATAAACCAATTTAGTTTTGCTGAAATTAACAAAAAGGTTATTGCTTTTTCTGATTTCAGGGAACAGTTTTGGCAATTATCGCATTGTTAGAGATTAGCTGTTTGGAATATTATTATTATTAATATTATTATTATTATTAAAAGGTAAAGCAAGCAAATCTTGCATAAGACATTACATTTTCAGTTTCTCATGAATAACATCAAAAGTCCGAAGTCAAACATTTTCATGAATACTAAAATTCCCCAAGTATATAATATGATAGGGAACCACATGAACATTTGATATTTTAAAGTATTTTTGTTTTTATTTATTTATTTATTTATTTTTTTTTACTTTTCCTTAAAATCGTGAATATTGATTTAAAAATTATCTTACATATTTCATATATTGAAAAATAAGCAAAATATTTTTATTGTAGCGTTACTCAATAAGCGAATTTTATTCATTTCCAAACGAATATTTCGAGTATTATCATTTCTCCTCTCTAAATTGTGTTTATTCTAATGTGATAAAAAATGCGAAAACGAAATTGAAATCGGAATCCAATATGTACTCCAAAACAGAATGTATGTATTTAGCAAACAGCTATCTTCTGAAAGCAATTTCACCAAAGAATTTCGATAGCAGAAACAGAAGAAATAAAAAAAAAAAGATGTTACATTCGCTTTTTAAATGAATAATATTAAATTATTTAAAAAATAGTTACGCATGTAGTTCATAGTAGCATACAAAGTTAACGGACTGTAAACATTTCTAATAAAATATTATAAATAGATTAAAGATTAGTAAAAATTTTATATCTAAAATATTGTTTGTTTATAAATGTATAGATTATATATTAATAATTTATTAAAACATATTAAAAGCTGAGCAACAGATTTAAGACCTCTGAAACCACACAGACCAATAAGAATAAAATTTCTTTATATTAAAATTACCTGTGTAGACTGATTATTAATTACTGAAACAATTAATTAAACTTTTTGATATTTGAATCAATAAATTATACTTGTTGAGCTTTTTAATTTAATTTAACTTCAAATTTTCTTTAGTATTATTCCTAGAGAGTTGCTATTTAATCGATGTTGCCTCTGCATTAAAACGACATGAAACCCAAAACAAAAGATTCAAACAAACAATGACAGAATAAACAATCGACACACTTTTTTGACAAATTATTTTTCAATTAGGAATAGCTCAGAACGGTGAAGAAATCTCGTCATGGGAGACCTTTTTCACCGTTGAGCACCAATGTACGATTTCGTTCGCTAGTGGCTGTAATAGCAAATTTCTAGCGGACTCCCTATCGTACATGAAATAGTTGAAGTTAAGTATGATGAAGTATGGGGAAAAAACTATTTAGTTCAAGAAATCAGATAATCAAACAAAAAACAGCCATAAAAAAACAAACATTTCTCACAGTAGGAAGCGATTGCAGTCACATGGATTACAACAAGTAAAATAAATTAAAGATATACAGGGGATTGATTTAAAAGAATACCCGTTTGATTTTCTTATTACCCTTAAATATGTCGGATGTGGCAACTATTCTAACACTGAACTACAATTGTTTGAACCTTGTTTAAGTGTGAGAGACAATTTCCAACACTGTTGGACTGTTATGACTTTATTTGTGAGGTAAAACAAAAATGAA
This sequence comes from Salticus scenicus, assembly GCA_963930645.1. NCBI lineage: Eukaryota > Metazoa > Arthropoda > Arachnida > Araneae > Salticidae > Salticus > Salticus scenicus. The sequence continues at coordinate 92,897,731 of OZ005648.1, forward strand.
GACGCACATTTTTTTTAATCCTGTAATAATTTTATAAAAAACAAAATTTAATTTTTTTTTTTTTTTACATTATCATTTCTACATTACATTTACACCATCATTATCATTTTTACGTTATCATTCCATAGGTTTTTCCAGAGAAGTCCTGCAAACATCGATGAATTAAAACAGAACATAACTGAACAAATCTCGTCAATAACACCAACAATGCTGCGAAGTATGTCAAAAACCTGATTCGATGTGTTCATGTTTGCGTTCAAAATGGTGGCGAACATTTTTAACATTTTCTGTGAGGAATGATAATGTAAAAAAAATTGAATTAAATTATGTTTTCCAAAATAAAATTATTACAGGATTAAAACATTGTACGTCTCCATTTCTGTTTTACCTCACAAATAAAGTTGTAACAGGCCAACAGTGTTAGAAATTGTCTCACAAACTTAAACAAGGTACAAACAATCATACTTCAATGTTAGAATAGTTGCCACATCCGTCAGATTTAAGGGTTATAAGAAAAACCCACGGGTACTCTTTTAAACTCGTCACCCTGTATGTATGTATGTATATATTGTAAAGGTGTTACATGTGGCTACTCTGCTTTTTTCTAGTTTTCTCTCTGGATTACTTGATGGTTTGATTTAATAATTTATTTAAATTATTTATTTAAATTATTCTCATTCAAAATGGTTTTGCTGCTTTGATCGAGGCTGAAACAATATAAATTGCTATGATTAGCTATATTGTTTTACGAAATCGATACAGATTTCACAGCTTTATAAAGTACATGCCCCCTGACGAATTTTTACTTCTAATTTTAAGCATTTTTATCCAATTATTATTTCTGTGGTACTTTATTTATTTTCTCTGACATTAAGTTTAATGGTCCTTTTTTTAATTATTTTCATTCATGTCGGCGTAAGTAATTTAAATTGCTTTTGTCTCTTATTGGTTATTAATCTGTATCGCAACATTTTTGTCTTAGTCTTACCTCTAAGTGAAAATCAGTTCTATTTTTTTTTTTTTTTTTTTTTTTGAGTGTGTGTGTGTGTGTGTGTGTGTGTGTGTGTGTGTGTGTGTGTGTGTGTGTTGGAATTGTTTTGCATCTATTAATTGCTAAATTTTAAGGTTAAATTTTATTACGATATCTATCATTTGTATATATATATATATATATCCATATATATATATAAAAGTCTTCTAGTGCCTTTCCGAATATTTCTATAATTTTATGAGAAAATATTAGTTAGTTCTGTGATCTTATAGGATTAAATTGCAGTATTTTCTTAGAGGTTTCAGCTGATATTTATCCTAAGGAATTAATTTTCAGACACACTAGTAATGAAGGTATAATTTCCCTTTTAGATTTAAGAATTAAGTGACTTAAGAAACCTTGGATTATTAGTCTTTAATGATAAAAGGTTAGATTTCGATTTTAAAATTATAAGTTTAACTAATCGGTTATCATGTATTAGTATAAAAGTTTTGAAAAATATTTTATGATTACTTTTTTTAGATGGAGAATCAGTATTGTAAATATTATGAATGCTGTGAATCCTTTATATTGCGTGAAATTCCCGATTGATTTTCATAGAATTGGGTCATAAACCAAAATTATAGGTACTAAAACTTGCCTATTGTGTTCGCATTTATTTGTACTGATTTTTAAATGAAATTGACCCCACGATAATGTAGGCAAACGATCTAGAATTCTAATAGGGGTTTCTAGAACTCGCTAGCAAAGGGGACTAGAATTTATAAGGTTAGAATTTATAAGGTTCTAGAATTTATAAGGTTGGCATGGAACTATTTTTACTAGAGCCATAATTTAGTTTCTAGTTGACAGTCCCATAATTTTTTCGCAATGTTCTTTTTCTTAACCCTTTAATGTTCCTTGGTTCGCAATGAAACATTTAACAATTTTTATGCAACAGTTTTTCAAGATTTTTTTCGAGTGTTTCAGTCAGTTTTTATTTTATTTTATATATATATTTATTCATTTTGTTTCTTCTCCGCTCATTAAACAGCAGCACTACTCCGTTAATTTAACAAATGATGTTTCATATGAAGAAATATTCAGAAGCTACTTTAAATCCTCGAGTGAACCTTGCTGATTTGGCGATGCACTCATGCCTAGTTTTTCAATAGACGAAGGAACATGCTGTTATTTTGACCTGAAACAGCTGTTGCAAGTTTTTTGCAGTTCATAGTGTTTACATGAAAAGTTATTTATGTATCTATAAAGTTAAATATTATTTGAATTCAATCAGATTAACACTATGAATTGCATGTTTCAATTCATAGTGTTATCCTATGAATTGAAATACATTCAATTGAAAATATATATTAGTTTCATTTAAAGTATGTTTCATTGAAACCAACTTTAATTTGAAACATATAGATGTTTCAAATTAAAAAGTTTTCGAAAAATGAAATGCTGTTTATTTTCTTCTTAATATATTTATGATCAACTATGTGTTTTACAGCCATTTTTGAAGTTAGTTTAGCAACTTTCAAAAGAAGATATGTAGTTAATGTTAAAGAGTTAATATAAGACTGTGGCTAGGAATGCTCTTGTCTCTCTTTACATGAAGCTAGACTACAAGGATCCCTTCATCGTAAATATCTTTCCAAACTGCTATAACACTTTTCAAATGTAACATTTTGACTTTTTTTTTTTTTTTCACAACTTTTTTTCTTTTCCATATTTTTTTTCTTTAATAATTTATTATTGAAAAACTTGTCTTCTTTCTTTTAATAAAATAATAATTATTATTATTATTATTAAAAATTATTATTATTATTATTAACCAATTCTAACCTTACTTATCCACCCCCAAAAAGCAAAGAAAGGGGAAAAGGTGACTATTTTTCACAGATTTTAGTTTAATGCTCAAGGCCTTGCTTCAAAATGTCAAAGTTCCTCCCCCTATCCTCTACCTCCTACCCCCGCTGATATCGAAATTTAGTCTAATGTGCTCTACAAAATTTATAACCACGCAAAATTGAAAGTTGAACAAAAATACAATAACACATTAAAAAGAGATTATTGTTTTCGTCATCGAATGATTAAATTTCTGCCTAAATTATCAAACTGATGCAATTTTCACTAATTAAGTATAATTATCTTCTTGCTCAATATATATATATATATATATATATATATATATATATATACAGCCTATTATAAGAGTTTTTTCTTTTTTAAATTTGTTATTGTTCTTGAAATTTGATGTCAAAGAAAAATAGATTAATTTCGAAACGACACAAAATCACAGATTAAAAGAAATAGTTCCTTAGGCACTAAAAAAATTCTTTATTTTAATGAATTTCTCATTAATTTGATCGAATTATAAATTTAAAATGAAATTTATCTAAACAAAAATAAAATGTCTTACTAATTTATCTGCTTTCATTTTATTTATTTCTCAAATTTGAAACATAATAACTAGTTATCAAATTCTAAATACGTCGGTGGTATTTTTCTATTTTAAAAGCTATCAAAGAAATAAGAGAAATTTAAAAGGATTTCATGTGGCATAACGTAAAGCATTTTTAATATCAACTATTTTTTTTTTTCCTTTTAACCGATAAGTGTTTCTCTCCATTTCCCATTAGTGATCTTTCTTTAAAAGATAAAATAAACATTTATTTGAAAACCTGTCAAAAAGCATGCTTAAAATTAAAGGTTCTTTTTTTTTCCATTTAGTATCTTGTTATACTTTTATCTGTATTATTTTTAATGGCAATAATTCTATTTCTTCCATGCATTTTTTTTTTTTTAACTGTTTATTGTAATTTTAATTTGCTGTTATAATTTTTATTAGCATTGTAACGATTTTTTAAAGGTATTTTGATAGTTGTATTTCAAATTATTAAAGGCTATTTTGAAATCATGTGATCGCATTTAAATTATTATATTTGCAGTTAAACTGCATTACTTCATCTCAATTTTCTTGTATGGTAAAAATTATCAATGCATTGTAACATATATATACATTCTAGCATTTTTTAATGTTTTTTTTTTTTTTTTTTTTTTTTTTTCATTTGTTTAACGTAATTCTTTTTAAATGTATCGCTAAATAAAATTAATTGTTTGCTTTTCTAGCCTTCTTAATATAATATCTTTTTTTTTTTTTTTTTCAGGAATAAATGCTTAGCTTTTCCTCTTTTAGTTTAACTTAAAATAATTTGAAATTCTTTAATGTATTCTTATATCATAAATTATTTTAATAAATTGGAGCTTGATTGCATAAAAATGTGTCTTCGTTCAATGTAAAATGCTTACATCTATAGTAATAAAGGAAGATGTTTGTGTCTGTACAGTTATGCATTCAGCAAATATGAGTCGCTGAATTACAGAAATTAGCACGTATGTAGAATACAACTTCCAAGAGTAGTGAAAAAAAAAATTAAACTTTAATTTGTTGCGAAGATAATTATTAAAACGTCAACGGAACTGTAATTAATATCGGGATTCAATTAGATTTCCCCCCTCAAAGTACACTGTAAAAAATGCTGCAGTAAAATTACGGGCAAAGCCCGACAGCAGAGATTCCAGTCAAAGCCCGTAAAAATACATTTAGACGATGAATGATGTATCGCCAGTAATTTTACGTTGTGATGAAACATACAACAAACCTGCAAAAAAAGTAGCATTGACCGTAAAATTAAAAGTTAAAGTTTGAGTTTCTCTGCGTTAAAAAAGTTTCTTGCAATATTACACATGCGTGCAGGGAGAAATCCACAACACTAAAAATCTTACACGCAAAAGCTAATTTATAAATTTGCATGCGAAGCAAACCGTCTTGAGCACCTCGAGATTCGAACTCACAATCACCTGTGTCACAGGCCAGCGCTTTGCCAACCACGCCGTTGGGATCACAAAGCCTTTTCTTTACAAAAACAGATAAAGTCAACATCAGAACTGACTGGTTGAAAAATCTTGTCATACGCACTAAAAGACTTCTGGAAAAATTTTTAAACCGATTTACAGCACAATGTGAAGTAACAAATCTTCAATTATTTTTACAGAACTAGCTATACAAATTTACAGCAACCTATGCTGTATTTATGTTTAAAAAAAAAAGTGCTTTATTTTAACAGAAATTTTTACAGTAATTAAATTGTTAACGTTCAAACTACGCATAAAAATTATTTTATTTTAAGACTATTTTAAAATCTAAATTTGCTACTTTTGACAAAATTAAAAAGTCAGTCAATTCTCATATTGAAAAAACAAAAGCTTTTTTTTTTCCCTATAAAGACTACGATACTGAATTTTGTGAAAGAAAATCTAACTATTTTTCGAAATCATTTTTATTTGTAAACTGACTGGAACGCAGAACCGCTCGGCCGCTGGAGGGCCTTTTTTATTCGTAAACACTAGCACTAAAGAGATGGTCTTATTTCAAGGTTCTCATTAGAGGTAAATGATGGGTGAGAATTTCTCACGCTTTTTCAAAAACAAAATAAAACGTTTGAAACTTATGGTTTCAATAGTGGGTACAAAGAAGAAATAACTAGAGCCTAATTCTGATTCATCCAAACAGGTTTTCATTATAAAGCCGATTTCAAACTGTGTTTATGAAGGGTTATAGGCGTATTTGCACTTTTTAAAATAGCAAAAGAGGTTTTTTTTTAAAAAAAAAAAGCTGTATTCCATTGAAGGGAGCCCACCAGTTGCCGAGAGGTTCTGCGCTCAAAGCTGGTAGACATAAGGTGCCGGGTTCGATCCCAGGTCGCACTCGTCGGCCTAGCCGTTCGGAGTTTTCCGTGGTTTTCTTCGAAACTTGAGTAAATACGGGATAGGACCCTTCAGAAAGACCCCCCACGGAGGGCACTCCCCCTCTGGCCTAGGACCTATAGCAGTCAATTGGCCTTAATATGGCCATTGAATGAAGAAAGGACTGAAGTATTTCGAGAGCAGAATCTGCTATATATGATGTAATGTACATATCTGATGGTCATATTCAGATAAAATAGCTTTGTATTTTAGCAGTGAAGATCATACATAATAATCATAAGCCTTAACTTCAAATGGTTAATTACATATTCATTTCATATTGAAATAAACTTTATTTCAGCATATTGTAAAAAATGCATTGTGGAAACAACATTAAAATTTTCCGTTTTCTAAGTCTTACCTAAAGGGTTAAAAGCAACTAGAATGCTGTATGCTTAAAAAAAATAAATAAATAAATAAATAAATAAAAAATGCGTTTAGTGGATAAAACAATTATTAGGTTGTAGTTTGTGTTTTAGAAATCTGGCTTCAAATCAAGAAACCATTTTAGCTTTCTTTTTTAATGTTTTCGTGTTAATAGACAAAGAAAATCAATTTCATCAATATCAATTACTCAGTTTCACTCAGATGGAAATTTTTTGAATTAAATTAAGAAAACAATAGCTTATTAAAACCAATGGATGTTTCTATGCATCATGCGTGCATAATTAAACACATTCAATTAGTATAAATAACAATCATAGTTTTAGTTTGAAAATGGAAGAAAATGGAATTATCTCTTGATGTCACTGAAATGATAGCACTTGAAGAGATTTTCTCATAAGAAAATGGTTTGGTGAAAGATAAGAGCAATTTGCGTAGATTAACGGCTTTTTCTCGTAAAAATTCAAAAAATTATACTTTCGAAACATCAATTTACGGGCTACGACCGTTTAGCTAGCAAAACGGTCATTTCCCGTAAAATTATACGGTTATTTCCTAAATTATGCTTCTAAAACATTAATTTACGGATTATGACCGTTTAGGTAGCAAAACAGTCATTTCCCCTAAAATTATACGTTCAAATACCGTGATTTTACAGTTTTTTTTTACAGTGTACATCCGAAGAAGGGAGAAGAGTCAGGGTTAAAAACTCGCGTTTGTAAACTGTCATCCCTTTATAATAACTAAAATATTTAAAAAATATCTACGACATTAGAAAAGACGTTTTTTCTCGCTTCAAACGATTTTTTTTTCTTTGGCAAAAATGCATATTTTAAATATTTTTTCCTAAAACCTAAAATTTCTGTTTTATTTTTTTTTTTTTTTTTTTTTTAATCGCTATGTTAAAAAAAAAAAAAAAAAAAAAAAAAAAAAGAAAGAAACGGAAATTGCATTTTTTTTTATTAAGAAGTATCTTCGGAAAAAACATTTTACGCATTTTACAACCATATAAAAATTTTAACAAAATATCGAATTCCGCGACAATATTTTTTTTATTTTTTAACATTCATTCTTGACACTAAATAGTCTATAATTCGAAAACAATAAATTCATTCTTTTTTTTCCCTTACTGCGATATCTCTCTTTTAAAGAAAGGCTAGTTTTATTGGGAAGAATCAAACAAAATTTTATATTGAGAAGGCTATAATGAGACATTATGCTGATTCAATTCGGGTATCGACCGATAGATGACGCTGTTATACTGCAATTTTCTCGGGAACAGGAAGGCTATATCTCATATTCTATTACATATTATGACACAAAACTTCATTTACAAGAAGACCATTGTGAAACATTATGCTGATGCAATTTGGGTGTATATCGGACGATAAGTGACGCTGCGATGCTGTAACATTCTCCAGTATATGGAAGGCTATATCTCAGATTCTATTGCATATAATTATACAAAACTTGGTATACAAGTAATATATATTGGACGACAGAGGCGCTGCTATTACTCATCTTCTGTGATTTTCCATATGGCTATATCTCAGCATTTGTTGATTAAAACTTCACCAATTTCCATATGACCATCTTTATCGTCAGAAACTATGATTAAACTTTTACGCATGTTAAACAGTAAACGGTGCTGCTTCACATAACGATATAGAAGCAGGTTTTGGGATTATCACAACATAAGTACTAATTTTTATTCATTTTTGTTATGTATTTTAATATATATGAAAAGTACTTAGAAAAAGTAGGAATCGGAAATCAATTAAAAATACAAATTTCACAAAAACTAACGTCGTCTTAATTGATACACCTCCCTCGCCATTAATCTTATATGACTTTGCTAACTTCTTTGTCATTACAGTCAAAGAATATAAATATCAATTACGAAAACACTTTGTAAATTTAAAAAAAAAAAAAAAAAAATCTTTAGCAAAATTTTCTACAGAAAAAAAAAAAAAAAATGCATTTATCACGGTTTCTTTTTTTTTTTTTTTTTAAGGAATTAATGAATAAAACATAATATTTTATATCTATAAATTGTATTTCATTGTCTTAATTCATGAAATAAATTTTTTCATCAATACTCCAACGTATTTTAAATTAGGCTTGTAAGTATGCGCATACAATATATATAAATTAATTAAATCAACTTTTAACAAGTAACGTTTGTTTCATCTCAGTAATCACGCCTACAGCAGAAAAAGTTACTTCAGTATTTTATTTATTTATTTTTATTCTTATTTTTTTTTCATTCGTGGGAAAGCAGCAGATGTTACTAAAATGTGATCGAAATCTTAAGTTTAAAATATTTTTTTAAAGCATTTCAAATATATTGCTATTTGATGTTTTTTTTTTTTTTTTTTTTTTTTTTTTTTGTAAAAGTATATGGGCATTTTGTTGTTAAAAGAATGTAAGATAATGGAGTGAGTGCGTGATGTGAATAGGGGGGTTTAAAGAGCTACGTAGTGTAAGATAATGAATGTAGCAAACAATTGAAAAGATTCAAAAAGAAATAAAATGTTAATTTAAAAAATAGCTATCAACTTAATCCTTAATAGTCTGATTTTTTGAAATATCAATTTGAAAATGTTTTTGGCCTTCATTTCTTGAAAAAAAATTTAAAAAATTATATTTTATTTTAAGTATGGTTTACTGCTAAAAAGCAATTTGTTGCCAATTGGCAACATTGGGCTTTAGTTGAAAAAGTAATTTTTTTTTTTTTTTTTAATAAAATTTAAATATGGACCTTACCATGCAATAATTTTTACTTGATCACTACAGAATAAAATAGGGTATTCGCAAGCTTCCATACAAAGCGAAAAGCCCATGTAGCAACAATTAAAGAGAATAATTCTACTTTTATTCTTAAACAGCACTAAATTGTCATCTGCATGCTGAAAATTGACTTAACAATACTATCAGCATGTAATATTGGCAACCTTAGGCATTACAACTTCAATATTATTTTAATGATATTTTAAAAGACAAAATTGGGTATGTTCCTAAAAGGAGCATTTAAGGACTACCACGGCATTTAAGGGTTACAAAAAGAAATATATATACCATTACCAACTTATGTATATCATTATAAAATAAATAACCACCATAAATAAAATGCATACCATTGATAATATATGCCATTATATAATGAAATACCAATATAATGAAAAATATATACCATTACCAACCAATATCTTTTTTACTTTCTTCTGTAAACATAAGTACAGAATTCGCGCAAATTTTCAGTCTCCGGTTTTCGATGTGTTCACAAGTTCTGAGAGGTCTTGAATACGTTTTGACCATTTTAAGGATATGTTTATCTATCTGCGTGTATATCTATATCGGTCTGTGAGTGCGTGTATGCATCCAAAATTTTGCGAACTCTGTATCTCATGAACCATTAGTCAAAATTTCATAATTTTATATTTGATTTAGTGTTGCCAGATTTTGGGACATTTTTTATTAAATAGTCAGTAATAATTTTGAGAAGTGACATTTGATATATACATATTAGACGCTTAATCTTCGAAGTGATTAGGTAACCGTTGCATTGGAAATTTAGTGATGTATTATGAATAAGAAAGTCGCAAAATCTGGCAATTCTGATTTGGCTAAAGTAATTTAATTTCTTAATTTTGTAAAAATCGCCCAACAGAAAATGCTTATCTATCTGTTGCCATACCCTTTTTTTACTTCCATTACCCGACTACCGTAGATAATCAAAGTATTGTAATCGGTCCAAAAATTTGAAATTCAGTTTTCACCTGATTTAAGCGTTTTAAGATCTCCTGAGTCCAAAAAAGTAGTTTTTGGCAATTGGTCAGTATGTGTGTGTGGGGGGGGGGGGGGGGGGGATCTTCTGGCTATCATATCTCCAAAACTAATAAAGATAGAACTACAAAATTTCAGAATTGAAACAGGTCTGGTGTACAGATGAATTTTCATTATTTTGGTAAAAATTGGAAAACCGGAAGTGGGACATCGGAAACCGGAAGTGAGACCGTAAATCCGTATCTCACAAACGGCTCGAAAGATTTTCTTAAAATTTGCTATATAAACAGTCTATTAGATGTCGTCCTTTCGAACGACATAGTTGGTTAGATCAGGAAAATTGATAAGCTTCCTATGTAAATAGCTCAATTTCAGGTCTGGAAAGTGTGTTCCTTTAAAAACGGCTGTACGAATTTTTTTCGAACTCGCCATATTAACTCCCTTTTAAATATCCTTTTGAATGTAATTATTGTTTTCCAGTCAATAATTGAGTATGCTAAGTTTTAGTAAAAGTTGGTATCTCAAAAATGGCTCTACATGGTCACTACAGGAAAATTAAAAATCATCCTGCTTAGGTATGTCGATTTTAGATCTTGGAAATTGCTGTTTCAAAAAATAATCCTACTTTTCTTTTCTTTTTTTTCCCCTTTAACTTGCTATGTGAACTTTGTTTAATATGTCTTTACACATGTATCAAACTTCTTTTATAGGAAAAGGTTTAAGTTTCTACTTTATTAGATCAATTTTATGTCTTCTGATCACATAATCTCCCAAAAAATGCATATAATACGTGTAATAGTAGGTAATGGAAGTCGTGAGGTTGTTTCACACCAGATTTTTTTCTTCATAATTTTTAAGACGGCACGATAAGGCAAAATTTCGTACAAATGTACAAAATTAGAATTATTTTTAACCAAGCATTGTAAAAAAAAAAAAAAAATGTAATAATTTAAGTGAACCAGAAAAAAGTTTTTGAATGTGTAAGGGCATCGCTTTCCCTGAGGGTTGCAAATTTTCACTATGGGTATTTTTCAAAACACTAGCCAATACCTTTTTATAAATGACTGGTTGGACCATAGATCTGTGATAACCTGACACATTTTTTCCCCATTCTTAACAACCCCCCCCCTTAAAAATAAATACGACCATGTACCCCTTAGAAAGGTCCCCCACGGAGGGCACTCTCCCTTTAGGCTTAGGACCCTAGTGCAGTTAGTCGACCTTGCTCCCCACAGCCCAACCCAATTCAAACGCTAATCGTAGAAAAAATATCGATTTCCAATTAGACGAGCAAGGTTTATGTATTATTAATTTTATTATTAGTATGAGTATTGTTATTATTAAGGATTACTATTTACCAGTTATTTTCGTTTTACGATGATAATAAAATTAAAGTTTTATTCTTTTAAATGTTTTACAGTATAATATAAATGCAGATATTATTTCCAGTTAATGATTACTGGCTTCAATTTATTATTTTTTTGCCAAATTAATTAGGATTTTGTGTAACTATTTTAATTCTACTCGTATACATTTTTTACTCATTGTACAAAATACATTAAAAATAAGGATTTTTCAAAAGCCAGAAATATTTTTGCGAAACTTTTTTTTTTTTTTAAATTATTTCAAAAAATAAATTTAATCAACCAAATGGCATATATATTTGAAATAATAATAATAAATGAAATAGATAAATGTATGCGTATTGTAGCATTATTTTAGTTTAAAAGTTATAACAATTTTTGAAAGGAAAGAATGAAAAATCCAAGTTTTACTTTTGATGTTTTAGTTCAATAGACAAGTATATTTTAGGTCAAAGATATTAAAAGATTATTACATTTTTATTTTTTAGATGCACGAAAAAATAATCTTTAATTTTTAGGATCCTTTCAAAAGATTATTTTATAAGAATTTTCAAATCCTCTAATTAAAGTATGTCATTTAAGAATTTGAAATGTGTTTTAAAAAAATTAGAGAAAAAGGTGTCATTTTTAAAATTTTTATCAATATACTATATTTAAAAACACTTAATAATTTTCTACACAAAATGAAATGAATGAGTTTTTATTTTAATAACTGCTGATAAATGGCTTTTATTGAACATACAAAATACATTTTTAACTTTTTTTTTCTATTTTCTAAGCAAAATACTGAACGAAATACCCTTGAACTTCAGGCACGCAAAGAACGTTGTTAGAATCACATTCATACTTTACAGCGAACATTTAGCCATAAGTATAATTAGGGGACTAAACACAAATTGAAACAACAATTACTTTGGATTACCCTGTATCATGAAAAACTATAAATGAATCGTAATTTTAAACATGATTTCACTTAACATTTTAATATTTGTTTTTATTTATTTATTTATTTTTATTTTATTTATTTATTTATTTATTTATTTATTTATTTATTTATTTTTTTATTAATTTATTTATTTATTTATTTATTTGTATGAATATCGCAACTATTTTGACATATATGTATATATATTCTTTTTTATAAAGTTATTAATTTTTTAGCAAGGATTTTTTTCCCTTCCTTATAACCAGAATGGATTTCAATAAAATTTTACCAAACTTGCAGAAAAAATGAAAAGGCATTAGAGAAACATTATTCTGAAACATAAAATTCAATCATATGTAGTTTTCGCTGAGATATGAGTATTTGTAGTAAATAATTTTCTACTTTCACATGCGTAAAAGAGCACATTTTTCATTATATAGGTTGAAAGCTACATATATAGGGCAATCAATGTCAAAAGTTCATCTCAGTAGAATAAAAAGTAAGCAAATTATCGTCAAAAGTATAAGCCAGATTTTGATATTTTCCTGAGTTTAATTTCATAAGGAGCTTTCCACATGTTATGGATTTAATTGTGAGATCCAATTATTTCAGCCACATTGCAAAAAATCCTTTTATGAAAAACTCCTTATGAACTCATAAATCTTAGTAAATAAATAAAATTATACTATAATTACAAGTCTATAAGAGGTTTCCTATTTGTCATTTATTTAATTTAAAGATCTAATTATTTAACCCACAATTTAAGAAATTCTTTTTGTGAAAATCTCCTTATAGACTCGCAAAAACATAAACTCTTAAAGTTACATAATATTCAACTCATTCTTTTTAACTTTCTTAATATTTATTCGATTGAAATGTACTTTTCGCATAAATTGCCGGATAAATTAGCTTTCAAACTATGTAATAAAGAAAATGTACTATCTTTAGTGTAGTGTAAGAAAAAATTATTTAATACAAAAATTCATATTTCATCGAAAATTATCAGGTTGTAACATATGAAATGTACGATTCTCATCTGTAAAATTTTGAGATTTGGTTCCTTATAAACTTTTTTGATACAGTCGTTAATTATGTATCATTTTAAAGCTAAAACCTTGTCTTTTTCATCTGATGTGTTTCAAATAAAAATATTGTGATTTGGTGGTAAGTTTATAGCTTTAATCGTAGGATGAATTCTAGAGATTTTAGAGTGCTATTTTTGTATGAGTGGAAAAGCAAGCATAATGCAGCAGCAGCTGCCCGAAATATTAATGCTGCATTTGGAAACAGTTCTGTAAATGAACGTACCATTTGACGTTGGTATGCAAAGTTCGAAACTGGGGATGAGAGTCTCACAAACGAAGACCGGGGCAGACCAGAGACTGTTGTGGACAATGAAGTTTTACGAGCAAAAATTGAAAAAAATCCAGGCAATACTGTTAGAGATTATGCAGAAGAACTAGGTGTATCTCCTACAACCATTTCACGTCATCTAAAATTGATTGGCAAAATTAAAAAATTGGATAAATGGGTACCGCATGAATTGAATGAGAATCAGAAGCGAAAACGTTTTGAAATCTCGTCTGCCCTTGTTCTTCGCAACCAAAATGATCCTTTTCTCAATCGAATTGTAACTTGTGACGAAAAGTGGATTCTGTACGACAATCGTAAACGTTCAGCGCAGTGGCTGGATGCTGAGAAGGCTCCACAACACTTCCCAAAGTCGAAACTCCATCAAAAGAAGGTTATGGTGACTGTTTGGTGGTCCTCAGCTGATTTAATTCATCATAGCTTTCTAAAACCAGGCGAAACCATCACAGCGGAGAAATATTGTAGAGAAATCAATGAAATGCACCAGGAACTTACACGTAAACAGCCGGCATTGGTCAATAGGAAGGGCCCTATTCTTCTCCATGATAACGCTAGACCGCATGTTTCAATGATCACTAGTCAAAAGCTGCACATGTTAAACTATGAAGTTTTAGACCATCCACCATATTCACCTCACCTCTCACCTACAGATTTTCACTTTTTCAAACATCTCGATAACTTCTTGCAGGGGAAATGCTTCAGAAATCCAAAGGATGCTGAAGCAGCATTCAATGAATTTGTTGCCTCCACGACGACTACATTTTATGATACCGGCATAAAAAAAACTTGTTTCTCGTTGGAAAAAGTGTATTGAAGCTAATGGTTCCTATTTTGATTAATAAAGTTTGTTCTGTAAAAATATATTCTTTCTTTAAGTAGACCATGAAAATCGGACATTACAACCTAATAGATATAGGCATTTTATTTTTCAAAATAATGTTTCTCTAATGTTTTTCAATTTTTCTGCAAATTTTGTAAAACTTTGTTGAAACTCATTTTTGTTAGTAGCAAAATAATAATAATAATAATAATAATTTATCAAATATATATATATATATACATATATATATAAAGCATACGAATATTGTAAATATTAACCGTAATCATGTATTAATGTTGCAATTCATTTGTAGCTTTTTATGATACAAATTGCGCCAAAAAGTATTCACTTTTTTTTTTTTTGTCATTTGTGATTGGTCACACTCATAACTAAATTGTTACTGAAAGGCAAAATTGTTCTTTGCATGTCATAAGTTTAAGGTCATTTCGTGTAGTATTTTCTGAAAAATTAGAAAAAAGAAAAGTCATATTCAAAAACAATTCTAAAAATTTGATCACCCGCTGTAGTTTGGAGTTCGTGCTGATACCTAGTTTTGAATCATACTAATAACACACTTACACACAGACCAACCGCCTAAAAAACCGATTTTCAAATGAACAGACACCTTAAAAATATGTACACTTATCAAAGATACAATTTCGGAAATTTGACGCAAAAACAATATTTTATCCATTATGAGTATGTAAAAAAAAGTAAACATCTGATTTGGGGTTTAACAACAAGACTTTCCTAAAAAAAAACGCAAGTAAAATAAAATAAAAATGTGTTCCGATCTTTTTATGAAACTTTAGTTCACATTTTTAAAATGCTTTCCCTTCCTGGTAGATATTTATTTCTACATTTTTTTTAAAAAATAGCAATATAAACTTAACACTTTTTCATATTTGGTCAAACCTTTTTTTTTTTTTTTTTTTTTTTTTTAATGTATATAATTTGTGAGTCTGGAAGAAGATTTATGTACATAAAACAAGATCAAAGCGTGAGAAGGGAGCAATGGAAGGCAAGAAAGCAAAGTTAAGCCCGAGCATATAGTCGTCGTTTAGCATAAAATTGATAAAGTTTGAATTTTTGTGATAGATTTTAACAAGAACTGAATTTCAGAATATAGTTATGGTTCTTTCAATATTCTTTGCCACTTTTAGTAATAAAAAAAATTTCACTGGTGCGCTTGAGGTATAAAATCCATTTCTTGTTGCAAAAAAGGAATTGTTAAATTTTCAAACATGTGAACGGTAATGTATAGAGTAACAATGTAAATATATATTATCCAGAATGTTTAAGGCAGACATTACCTCACGTTGATCATTATAAATTTAAGTCTAAGCGAAGAACAGGCATAATGTAATGTTTGAGAAAATACCAGTGCTTCCCGATGCAACATAAATTTGAAGTTGTCGCTAAAAATGATAAATCTACATCCATCATTATACTTATACTTATTTCCACTTATATTTTAAACAAAATAGTAGATATGTGCAATTAAAATTGAAATGAGGAAAGGAGTAAGACATAAAAACAAAAATCTACGCTTGCATTTTCTCTCTGTAGTTTTCAGAAAAAACATCTAACTTCATTAAATTATTTAAATGACAAAGGGTAGGTGTTCCAGTGATTGGCATGCTCCAGTAATTGACATCTATCCCGAAATAATTAATAAATAAGAAAAATATTAAAATCATTTATTTTACATATAAGAATTTTAACATTTTATGTCAAACATTGGAGCATAGGGTGCTGATAACTGGTAAAATGAATAACTAGCAGTGTCAAAAACTGGAACATAGGGTGCCAATTACTGATAAAATGAAAATCTGGCAGTGTCAATTACTGGAACATTGAGTGGGTGTCAAATAAAAATTCATAAAAAAAATATTTGTTATCAAATGTATATATTTTAACATATATGTGGTTCTGAATGTCTTTCATACCATATGTACTAACTTAAGATTTCTAAAAATATTTTCTCATGACTAGAACATTCAAAACATCAGAGATTGCTCTAGAAGTGTCAATCACTGGTGCACTTACCCTACACATAAATAGCGAAAAAGTTTATAAGATTATAATACATAAGATTACCAATATATAATTTTATAGCATTCATTGTATTTTAAAGTTGACCATGAGTGATATTGCATCAGTTTGATGCATTTCTTAAAAATAGTAATTCGTTTTAAAAATTATTTTTGAAGGATTAAAAGTCGTATTTTATCATGATGGCGTCGTATTTTATCATGATTATTTTAATAGATTTTTGACTAATTTATAAAATTTGCCGTATACATTAGAAAAATGGGAAATAGGCAGATTTCAAATGTGACAATGTATTTCAGTCGCTCTCAATAGCTTATTCGAGAAATCAAAAGTAATTCAAAATAACTTTACTCCAAATATCTAAATAAATAATGTTTTCGTAAAATACCATTAAATATATATATATATATATATATATATATATATATATATATATAAAGTACTGGTAGTCATATCGAATTGAAAATAATCCAATATTTTAACTAAATAACAAAAAAAGCGCAATATTATACATAGCTGGCTTCTTAAATGAAATTTAATTTAGACATCAAAAGCTTTTAAATAAAAATAACCAAATTTTTCCACATGCATTCAATTTACATCACTTTGTTCAAATGCTCGTAAATGAATTCATAATAAAATATTTCGATTCCACTGTTTCCATTTTTGTATTTGTTAAAAGGAGATAATGGATTTTCTACGCATTTCCATCTCAATATTACAGAATTTTAGCCACGAGAATTCAGCTTTTTGCTATAACTGATCATTAAGTAAAAATATCTCAATTTTACGACACATGTGGTTTTTAATTTCTCTTTTGCATTTCGTTCTCTTTTTCTTTATTATTATTATTGAACAAATGTAATTTTACGATCAAAAGACTTTTAAAACTGGTATTTTTTTTAACATGTTGTTTCTATAATTTATGAATAGGTCTATTTGCATATTAAATTCGTTTGATACAAAAGCTTTCAGAATAGTTACTTTATTTGGGAAGAATGCATTACAATAATTCCCATGGGAATAATCACTATTACTTTATACTGAATGTTAAAAAAGTTTTTAATTGTATATTTTATAAAACTGGGTTTAACGATATAGATAAAATTAGAAACTTAATTAATTTTTATTTTGATAAATTGTAATAAATGGGCATTATTAACTTTCAAAGTAATAATTATATTAGTATAGAATAGCATTTTAATATTGTAATCTACGGTGACTTTATGATGACATAAAAAATATTACCACTGAACACATTTTACATTAAGTCTCTTATTAATTACGAAAAGAAATTTTGTTATGACATAGTTAAAAGTCAGTAGATATTTCCTCTTCTTTATATATATATATATATAAGAAGAAAGTATTGGATTTGTGAACATTTCCAACTTTCGGTTTTATTCGGAATGTCCTGAATATGATACAGCCATTTTTAGAAAATGTTTGTGTATATGTGTATTAGCAAAATTTTATGGACGTTGCATCTCACGAACTTTATATTTATTTTAACTTTGATATAAATGAGTCATGATTGGCTTTTCTATATCTCCCACAGGGTGGCGCTGCTATGCGACGAGTTACCCATATTTAAGGGAAGGCTATATCTCAGCTTTTATAACGTATAAATGCACAAAACGTGATATGCGAGATGGATATTGTGTAAAACAATGTTGATTCAATATGGGTGCATATTGAACGACAGGTGACGTTGCTATGTTAAAATTTATTCACATTTATAAAAAGGCAGTGTCATAGTTTCTAATGATATATAAATGCACCAAATATGCTAAGTGAAATGGATATTATATTAAATTATGCTGATTCAATTTCAGTGGATATCAGTAGGCAGGTAGTGCTACTATTCAGAAATTTATTCCCTTTTACATTACGGCAATATTTCAGCATTTATGATATATATATATATATATATATTTGCACTAAACTTGGTATGGGAGATGGATATTAATGCAAAACTATGTTG
Source organism: Salticus scenicus (assembly GCA_963930645.1). NCBI lineage: Eukaryota > Metazoa > Arthropoda > Arachnida > Araneae > Salticidae > Salticus > Salticus scenicus. Next base: position 92,916,202 of record OZ005648.1, read on the forward strand.
ATTCAATTTGTGTGTATATCAGCCGGAAGGTGGCGCTACTATGCTACAATATTTTCTATTTTTGGAAAAGCTGTATCTAAATGTTTGTATTATGTTTAAGTGTACCAAACTTGGTATGTGAGATATATATTATGAAAAATTATGCTGATTCAAAATGTATATCTATATCGGCCGATAAGTATAGCTGCTACTATTTTCTGAAATTTTCTAAATGGCATTATCTCAGAATCTATTAATTTAATATGCACCAAGCTGCGTATATAAAATGTAAATTGTGTGGAGCTAAATTGTCTAATTTTTGTGCATGTTAACAGATAGATTATGCCAAAATTAAAAAGAAAAAAAATTGTGATCGGCCCATTATACTAATTGATTTAGTGATTGAAAAAAAAAATTAAATTTAATAAGTCAGGTAATTAACTGAGAGAAAATTATATGAGAATGTAAATGACTTAACCTTTAGAGACGGGCTCGTTTAAAATACCACAGTGTAGCGTGACAACTACCATCAGATTTCTGGAGGTTAAAATCACTCAAAAGTACTGCACAGACGTGAGCAGCCTTCTTCCGTCTTTGAAATCTTTGAAATGTAAATAGCTTTACTATTAAATTCATATTTTGAACTAAATACAAACTTGAATCCTCGGAATTACTTATAACATTAAAATGTGATATTATATATACGTGTCTTTAAATTAAATATTATGAAATGCAAATTCAGTGAATAAATTTCTAATGCTGTACGTGGAACTCTTATACATATTGCTCTCAATGATAGTGTATTTAAATCTAATATGCTCTACAATTAAATATGAATATTTGAGAAATTCAAAATGTTTAGCTCAAGCGTGGGAGAATGCCACAAATTCTTATGAGATGTGCCGCGTCCCGCTTATATTATTATACTACAAAATTTTAAAATGTAAATGTTAAACAGACTTAATGTTATTGCAATTTTTTTCTTTTATATACATAGTTTTTCATTTTATATTTCATTTGTTTTATTCGCAGTATTTCATTTTATTCTTTTCAAAGATGATTATCTATATAATATTTCTCTATCGTGGTCCAGTTACGATTATATTTTGTCAAAACGATACAATAGTGATGTAATTAATAAAATACGCGAGGATGAAAAAATAATATTCATAAAGAGACAATATTTAAGCACGCGGACTCAGCTCAATGATCTAAGAGGGGGAAAATGACGACATTTGTTTGATGAGATTGTTTTATAGAAAAATGTATCTTTAAAAATTTGCATTATCAGAATCTTTGCAAACGCTACTACCAATAAACGCCACTACCATTAAAACTACCAATACTTTAAAGATACAATATATACAGAATATGAATTATTACCATAAATTGACTAAAAAACACAATCATAAAAAATATAATCAAAAGAGGAATTATTACTAATAAGAAAGCACTACAGAACTGGCGTTGTAAATTATTACTCACAAAAATTGAATAAGCACCATAAAATGCAACAAACTCGCAACAATTGTTTCGGGTCGAAAAAGCACACGACCCTTCATCAGGCGACAAAGTAAGCACAGGTGCTGCAGTCAAAGAGGCAACGCTGCCTGATCGCAGAGCTACACAAATTTGCATAGAGTTTCGTAATAACCTCTCCTGATGCACCTCGAAGCCGGATTTTCGAATTTTTGATTAGTTTTATTTTAATTAATGGACTCTTCCCAGCGTCGTCTGCTCAATCATGTGATAGACAAAAGTGAAGAATTAAATTCTGAGAATCGAATTCAATTAAATATTGTTCTTAAGAACAAAAGTGTTGATATTTAATATAAAATAAAATAAAAGTAATATTGTGCATTTGTAAACAGTAGAATAATTGTATTTGTCAAGTTAATAATTTTTAGAAAACACTTTATGTGTTTATTTATTTTTACCTGTAAGAATCGATTTTTGTATGTTGTAGTGTAACTGTAACATTAACTGATCTAGCAATAAATAATAGCTTCTTCTTGTGGAATGTTTATGGATTATAATTTGAAATTTTAAAATGTTTTCATTTAATTTAATTGCATAAAGGTGTTACAACAAGTTAATTAACTTAGTTACTGGTCTAAATGGATTTACGCCGTACGATGTTGCACTGTCAATGATTTAAGTACCAAAAATCAGAGTATTTAACATGTTCTTCATGAACATGAACATCAATAACAAATACAAACTAAATAATGATTGTAAATGTATACAGCAAACAAAAGATGATGAATAATGATATAAAACGGATTAAAAATGATTATGTATAAAAAAAAAAATACAGATTAAATATGATTGATCAAAAATAAGAATAGAAAATATGTTATTTCAGCAATCGCTATAGATATACAAGACTTCGTCTGCTATTTGTTTTTCATCTATCATGAGACTTCTGACGTCAGGTGGGAAGAGCCCATTAAAATGTGAAAATAATAACCTCCTAATTTCTGATAAATTAGCCATTTAAATTTTATCCATAATTTAATTGTTCCAAAAAAAATTACGAGCTCATTTTTTCCGACAGAAAAAAAAGTACATTTACTTAAACGTGAACAATAAAAAATTATAAAAAAAAATTATATTATGCATATCGCAAAAATTGACGTCATTATCACTTTAAAAATTTTACACACATTGATAAAATGCTAATATATTTTATGATGCTAATATATGTTCTTCTAAAATGTTCTTCTTATCTTTTTTTTTTTTTTTTTTTTAAACTCTATGAACCATATTTTTTATTTTATCAATTTCATTAATAGATCCTCCTGGGCGAATTTTTAAATTTTGGTGTAGAAGTACACTGAATGTTTTTCGACAAGAAGTTTAACATAGCAACAGCCCTTTTAATCTAAGTAGCGCATTAAAAATATAAAAAAAAATTATAAAGTATTACAAAATGAAAAAATTATTAAACCTAAATAGTGGTCACATAAAACCTAAATAGTAGTCACATAAATGATTTATTTTTATACAAAGTGTGAGGAATTTGTGGTCATCATTCCTCAAAGATTAACTTAATTAACTTAAGTAGTAAGTAAGAAATCGTACGAGACTCAAATTGAAATACAAATAAAGTTATATTAGAGCTTAAGTGCAGGGAGGATACTTGAGCCAAACTCAATATAAAATCTTAAATACTTTAAGCAAGATAACTTCAATAAATAATTTAAATAAATTCAGAAGAAATCTCACCCACAGTAGATAACGTAGTAAGATGATTGCTCTCGCTGATCCACAACACTTTACTAACGTAGGCTAAAGGCGAAAGGATTCCCTGAATCTGCCTAACTCTACACTATATATTAGCACCTTCAAAATCACCACAACATTTACCGAACTAAGAACTTAATCACAAAAGATCACTTAAGAAATTTCTATTATTCTTCGCCTCTACACCACCACACTTTTCTTCACCACACTCATTCATATTTATAATTAATCTTCATCAACTCCACTCACTTAATTTAACAACTCTAAAACCTCTTCGTATTAACTTGCGCTTCGCATTTCTTCGCTGCAGCGCTATGCTGACGTGACTCCAAAGAATCCGGTGGCTTCCCAGCCGGCTAACTTTTCTAATCACTATATCTAGCACCACCGCACCTCAACATTCATTAAACTCATTAACTCCAACAGCACTAGATCTGAACTATCAAAATATAGCTTAATCTGGTCACTAAGCCCTAAACTTTAACGTAGATAGACGTCGGAAAGGACTCCACTACACATCACTCCAACCTTACAAAAGTTTATAGAAAAAAATGCAGTTTTAAAAATCGCAAATTTATTTCATCAAGCACTATTTTAAACCTAAAAACAAGTAAAAATATAAACAGAATATGAAGGATTCTTATATATGAACGAAAAGGTGTCTGATAAAAGTATTAGCAAAATAGTCTTCCCCCTTCTCATACAGAAAAAAAAAAAATACATCGCTAATATGGCGACAAAAGTTCAAAAGCCGCCAATGGAGCGACATAATAAAGTTGTGTAGCACGATAATGCTTACCTATTCAATTTATTTATTTATATACTAATCACTATGCTAATTTATCATCATACAAATAAATCAGCCTCTTTGTGTGACTGCACTTGCACATTGTCGAACAGAAATATTTGATTAATTTAAATTAATATTTAAATAAATAAATAGAAATAAAAATATCTTTAATGGAAATATATATATATAACCACTAGCAGACCCGGCCACGCGTTGCTGTGACTAAGTTATACGTTGAATTATACGGCTGTAAACTATTTAGTACAGTCAAATTATTATTTACGAACAAAGACGAAAATGTTGTAGCCGATGTAAAAACCCACAGGGTTGAGATTTGAAACTTAGGTCAAAATTTGGAAGCGATTGATAAAAATTTCCGTAGTGTTCATATTAAGCACAAATTAATTTTATTGTAGGGTCCTATAAATTTTAATGGAGAAGTGATATGTATTATTTCTAATGCTACTTTGGATAAAATTGCTAAAATGACTAATATACAAATTAAATTCTATTAAAATTCTATTAAAATAAAAGTATAAAAGAAACAGACAATTTTAAAATCAATTTTTATGGAGGAGTGAAATATAATATATGCTATAATGGATAATTTTACTATAAAATGACCTCATCATTTTAAATATTTTAAAGAGGGCAACAGCTGTAGTTATAAAAAGGAAAACGATAAGGCTAAACCAGAAAAATAAGTAAATTTGATAAATATTTTAAAACTTTAAAATTGGAAATCTTATGAAATATTGGACATTTAAAGTAAATACATGTATCATTTTAAATACAAAAAGATTTTGGAAAAGTTTAGTGTATTTTAACGAAGTGATGAGAAGTTTTTGAGTATGTTAAAATTTTAATAGTAAATTCAAGTTAATAAAGATGGGAAACATTGAGGATTAAGATAAAAATAATTATAAGATTAAAAAAAAAAAAAAAAAAAAAAAAAACTTTTTATGTACCATGCTTTTAAATTTTAATATACTAATAATATACTAATTAAAAGGAAAATGATAAATATTCTATCATAGTTTGAAGTCAAATTTGTTTTCAAATGTCTAAATAAAATATCTGATGTAAGATACTAATATTTTGCAGCGGAATAGATTTCATTTCTGTCATCCTTGGCGAAAAAAAAAAGAATATCGCCAAATTATCTGGCGAAAATATTTAATTCCTTTCAAAAATCATGGTTATTTTAACAACTTATATTAAAAGAGTAATGAATAATATGAAACAATATTTCGTACAATACATATTACATGCCATACATACGTACAATGAATAATACATATTACATTTCGTACAATGCATACATCTGGCATGTATATTTTCGTGTTACGCTTTTGATCGCCAAATAATAATAATAATAATGAAAAAAGCCAAGGGCGACAGAGTTTTGAAATTTAAAATTAAAATTTTGTCAATTTGACAGCAAAATAATTCAATCTAACACCCGCGATAACTAATACATATCTATACCCAAATATAAGGATTAAAATCGGGAAATAAATTTCCTCGATTTTTAATAATTTCTTACAAAAAATCCAGTGGGCAATTAACATAGGAAATCTTTTTCTTGGCTGCACAGACGGTCAGTGAGTAACACTACGCTTGCGTATAGAACTCATAGATATAGTATAGCATATATAGAATAGAGTGATCATTGGGGAGAAAAAAGTTATTCCTTTTCATTTGGGAAAAGACGACGTTTTTACCAAAATATGGCCGTCTTTCCCCGAGTGAATACACACGGGAATACATACTACTATTTTAGCAAATAAAATTTATGAATAATTTATTTGCTAAAGGGGAATGGAAGACTCCAGATACAGTTTCATATTTCTTTCTTTCTTTTCTTTTTCTTTTCTTTTTTTTTTTTTTTTTTTTTTTTTCAATACCACTTAATGGCTGTTTCCAAAGCTTTTATTATTATTTTTTTTTTTCGGCATCAAAAATCTTTGTACGATAACATGGGGATGAGAGATCTATATATATTACTATATCTATGATAGAACTACATTAGCACTTTATCAATGTGTATAAAATCTTTAAATTGATTATGACGTCAATTTTCGTGAGATGCATAATGGACAATATTCCTGTGACGTCACAGTAGGTAAAATCGCCAAACACGTGGCTGACGTTTTGTAAACAAATTAGATTCAAGATGCCGTTTTATTGTTACGCATAACATTTTCCAGTCTAAATATTTCTCCAGTGAAACTTAATAATCAGATATCTGTTCAAACCAGAACAAAAGAGAAATGTAAACTGAATCGAATGGTAAAGTTAAGACTATTCCATACTGTAAAATTGCAGAACATTTTATACACACACACACACACACACATATATATATATATAATGAATAAAAGATAATAAAAATCAAACGCGTCAAAAAATGCGTAAAAAATAAATCAATCATCATTTATGAATCATGAAACGAATATCAGTGTTTAAAACGAAAATAGCGAAGCCTATTGCGAACAAAATTAAAGATTACAAACAAATCACATTACAAATTAATAAATAGAAAAAAGATGTCATTGATTACATTGGATATAGACATCAAAGCTTAAATAATTAGAATTTCAATTACTTTAATAAAGGAATTTATTAAATGGAACATCCAATTAAATTTGTTAACATCGCCATATTTCACTTGGCAACTTTTAATATTACATATGTTGATAAATATTAAACTATATTACAAAAATTGGATTCAAAGCAAAACAAAGGTATCACTATATCACTCTTACTTCAATTTCATATAATCTGTAACTCTTATAAATAATATCGCAAGATAAAAATTTGCAGGCCACAATGCTTTGCTATGGTAGAGTTGAGGATTGTTTTCCGAAAATAGCTGATTTCCTATAGTCTCGATCCCAAAGGAGGAATATTGTCCATTTTACTTTTTATAATTTTTTAACGTTCACGTTTGATTAAATGTATTTATTTTTATGTCGAAAGAAAATGGACTCGTATTTTTTTTTTTTTTTTTTTTTTTTTTTTTGGCAACAATTAAATTAATGGAACTCACAGATATTTTGGAGCAACTTTAATAAATGTCTATAATTAACAAATAATTGCAATAAAACAATATTGTGACAATAAATTGAGATAAAAACTATCCTATCTCTCAAGTTGGACCAAACTGCACACAGTGTGCAAAATTTCATTAAAATCGTTTCGTTAGTTTAGGAGTTTACCCCGGACAAACATCGTGACACGTAATTTATATATATATACAGATAAAAAGATTAATTGTCTAAAATTCGGCAGAAATAACGCTCATAGCATATCGTTACAAGGGATTAAGTGTAAAATGGTGACAAAAATTCAAAAGTAGACAAAGAGAACTATATTAAGGCTATACTATGATCAGGTTTACAAACCATGAATTATATATAACCACAAAAAATTAACTGCGTCATGCGACAGACGAAGCCGGTCATAGCATATTGTGATATTTAGCGTGAAATTGCTGCCATTTTATGGTTGATCGGTTAAACAAAATAAACATAGGAAATAACATAAAAGCAAATATTATGTGCACCACGCATAGTGTTGTTCATATGTAACTGGGATTCAAATATAAAAGGGATACTTCAATTTTTTCGATACTGTCATTTCGAAACTGTTATCTAATAAGCACCTAAATGGAAGCTCATTGGTAAACCATTGTCGCAGATAATAGGGACAGGCGCCCGAGTTTCAGCGGATGACCAAAAAGCTGCCGATGGCAGCAGGGACCTGAAGCTAACTTTTGAGCAATTTCAGTATTTTATTTTATTTTATTTTTATAAAGCTATATAGAAAAGAGTTTCCTTTAAATATAGTGACCAGGGAAGCGAGCAAAGCCTACTAGTTGTAAATAAAAGACAATGATTAAAGCAATTTTTATGTACAATTAAATATTTCATAAGATCTTTATTTGAAAAAAAAAAAAATACATTTTATTGCAAACATTCTATACAAATTTGAAATGAAAAATAATAACAATTAATTAAAAGAAGCTAACTTTTTATCCACACCTATTATGTAATTTACGAAACATCGACATTAATTGGCAAAACATTCCATGCAATTTGTTTCTTATCTAAATAATTGTTCCTATTCAAGTAGGATTAAAACTCCTACTACTAGGAATCTTTTGTTTTATTAGAAAATCTCAGTACCCTCTAAGTTTTATTTGATTATTTCTAGAGGGATAAGCAGAAAGAGATTTGATTTCTAAACAAGCACATTAGAGAAGATAATATTAATCTGATTTTTAAAAAAAGAAAAAAGCACAGGAACTGAAGAATAAAACAGATTTAAATTTTGTTAATTGAAAAGAAAAAAAAAAAAAACCTGTGTTAAATTATTTCATTATATGTAAATTACTTAGGAAAAAAATATCTGTATAGTACTAAAAAAAAATCTTTTCGAGTAAATATTATTATTTTTTTTTTTTTCACTAAGTGCGTGTTTCTTGTTTTTTAACCGCAAAAAGAAGTACTAGAAATTAAAAAATCAATTTTTGAAAAACAAGTACTACTAATTTAACGATTATGAATTTTCTGAATGTGAAAACGGAACTTAAAAAAATACCTTAGGTAATGAGCAATTATGGAAATGAAATTTTCCATAGAATAACATGGACAACGGCTGTCAGCTAGATTAAGTATTATCCGCTCTTAAATCTCGAGTATATTTGACGCTGTCACTTTTTCCTTTTGGTTGTCGTGTGTAAAAAAATTCATTTATAGTCATAATTCAATTTATCATTTGTTATCGTTGTTTCAAATAATCAATATTAAGATAAATTCCTGAGTAAAAGAGGATAATAAATAATGTACTAATTTAGAATGAAATTGATTATCGAGGAAAAATTTTCATAGCCTTATAGAAAGTGCTAAACTCTAATAGTCGAGGAAATTTGTAGTTGTTTAATCTTGCGTCTGCATAGGATTATCTGGTACTCAATTTCTGATTTTAAAACTGTGCAGTTGATTTGTTTTACATGCAGTCTATCTTGTCTTACCTGTGATCAAGAGGTTTTGTTCTTAAAACTGCACTGAGAAAAAAAATATACCGCCTTCTTCTAGAATGAATAAGTGGCCATTTTCTAAATCCCTTAACTAGAAATATAGATTTCCAAGCTATGCGCATAAGGCAAGCCAATAAACTGAATAATAGCAGGAGACTTGGCGTTGAAATATTAAAACAGGAATAAACTACTACGTCAGAAACGCCAAAGAAAAATTATTGAGGTGCATACAGCTGTTTCGGTAGCCTAAAGCGTACCGTCTTCAGTGCATACAGAATTCTGAATCTGGAGAAGTGCTCTTATATATAGGAGAGGGACCGGATTTAGTTCAACCAATAGGATTACGGAAGAGGTGGGGAGTGTGGCCAATAGGAATTAAGGAATGTGTAGCTGTGTAAACAGTAGAAAAATTAAGGAAATGTGGACTGAATGTAAAATTTCCAACAATCAGACAAATAGGGAACAGCGAAATCACAATTTACAAGGTTTTTAAAATTTTTATAAATATGAAAAGCTTCAAAGAAATCGAGTTCATGAATGGATTTAGGTCAGCAAATTATTTTAGCTGAATTAAATTTAAAATTATGAATTTCCTCCCAGCAATGTTTAGAAATAGCCGATTTATTGGTTTCTTGTTTGCGGACGTAATTCATATGTTCTTTTAGACGAAATTTAAGACTGCGTTTAGTTTGGCCAATATATGATAAACCACACTGACAGGAAATACTTTAAATGCCCCAAGAATTACGCATATCAATAGGATCTTTTAACTGAGAAAAGGTGAGTTTATTGGAAGGCGAAAATATTATTTTAAAATCATGTTTGAGAATTTTAGCTATGGTTTGACTGGTTTTAGAAAAATAGGGTAAAACAATACTGATATTAGAAGTGACTGATTTAGTAGACGAAATACGAGGGAGTTGTAATTTTTGGATAGCTTTGTCTATAATGGTAGGGTCATAGTATTGTTTTACCCTATTTTTCTAAAACCAGTCAAACCATAGCTAAAATTCTCAAACAATATGATTTTAAAATAATATTTTCGCCTTCCAATAAACTCACCTTTTCTCAGTTAAAAGATCCTATTGATATGCATAATTCTTGGGGCATTTATAGTATTTCCTGTCAGTGTGGTTTATCATATATTGGCCAAACTAAACGCAGTCTTAAATTTCGTCTAAAAGAACATATGAATTATGTCCGCAAACAAGAAACCAATAAATCGGCTATTTCTAAACATTGCTGGGAGGAAAATCATAATTTTAAATTTAATTCAGCTAAAATAATTTGCAGACCTAAATCCATTCATGAACTCGATTTCTTTGAAGCTTTTCATATTTATAAAAATTTTAAAAACCTTGTAAATTGTGATTTCGCTGTTCCCTATTTGTCTAATTGTTGGAAATTTTACATTCAGTCCACATTTCCTTAATTTTTCTACTGTTTACACAGCTACACATTCCTTAATTCCTATTGGCCACACTCCCCACCTCTTCCGTAATCCTATTGGTTGAACTAAATCCGGTCCCTCTCCTATATATAAGAGCAATTCTCCAGATTCAGAATTCTTTTTGCACTGAAGACGGTACGCTTTAGGCTACCGAAACAGCTGTATGCACCTCAATAATTTTTCTTTGGCGTTTCTGACGTAGTAGTTTATTCCTGTTTTAATAAACTGAATAGACGAAATGATCGAGAATTTCTAGCTTACACATTTCTAGATGGTGAAATAATATTCTGAGTATTCCGAATCTTTTGTATTGCAAGAAATTCTCTCTTGATTATCTAGAATTGGGTAATTAACCAAGATTATAGTTGCTGTACCCCGCCTCTTGTAGTCTCATTTATTTGCAAAGATTTTTAAATAACTTTGCCCTCGAGAATATAGGCAAACGCTCAAGAATTCTAATAGGGGCTTCTAGAACTCGCTTTCCAAGGGGACTAGAATTTATACGGATGACATGGAACTATTTTTTCTAGAGCCACAATTTAGATTCTAGATGTCAGTTACAGAATTTTTTCTCAGTGTGATAGACGTGAGACTCTGGGTTCGAACCCAAGTCGCACTTGTAACCTAGCAGTCGATATTTTTTTTTTTAAGAAACAACCCTTGTTAATACTGTCTAAAAATTCTTAGCTGATAATAACGATTGATGCTACATTTCCTTAACAAATTAATAAGAAATGAAGCTAAATGTAGTAATTGCATGACTTCAGTTTGCGTGAAATTGCCACGCACTTTGCGATGGACGCAGCTTCGCTTGTGTGGTACTGGATCTCATAAATGCATAACAAAAAGCATCGTCATTTAAATGACAACTAGCCGCTAAGATCCCATTAAGTGACTGGATATAATGAAACAAACCTTGCTTAAATCACTGAAATCAGCATTGGATCACAGAATAACAACTGGCATTGTTCCCACTCGAATCCCGCTTTTGTTTATAGAGGAATATCAGAGGCTAACATTTTTAGGGATTCAGGTCAATACCACTTTGAAACCCATATCTCCGAGTGTCTTACTGAATAATAAATGAACACATGATTTGAAAGCAGTTAATCCTTTTTTCGTTGTTTGTAGTTAAACAACAGAGCAGTGCATCAACTAAATTATTTTTCCTATCATTTTTACAGCTCGGCAGCAAATGTATCCGAGCACTAGCAAAAATTCTTATGTAAAAAAAGTACACTTAATACTGTTTTGTTAAATAAATCCTTGTAAAATCATGTTCTTATGCCGACTAGGAACAAAATTTGACAAGGATTTACTTAACAAAACTGTATTAAGTGCACCTTTTTTATATAGGAATTAAGTGCTCGAATACTTTTGCTGCCAACTGTAGCTTATATTGCTCCTGTCTCGTTGTTCCAACAAAAAACAATGGTCGACTTCACATAACACGGGAAACATTCAACTGGGATTAGCGGAATTAACCTACTCGGCAACTTCTACACATATTTCTCCCATCAAAAATTTCTGCTATAAAATAGTCCTTTGACCCTTATACAGTTTATAAATATGTTGTTTTGAAATTAAAATTAGAGCATGAAAAGGGAAAAAGAAATTTTTTTCATCATCTTATAATTTTTTATGCAAATGAAGTAAATTTCAGTTTAAATGTATTATTTCAAAACAGTATTTATAAATGTTCAGCTTGAACATTGTTATAGCTATAGTGTAACCACGTTTCCTACGCCTAGCAATGAGGACGAGTCTAAAATCTTGGAGGGTTTCCAGGTTGACCAACAGGTTTGAATTTAGTAAACATCCAGTCATTCGGTATTCCCTTATCGCTTATTTTTTCTCAACGAAAAGCCTGTCTCCCCTATTTCACTAGTGGACTCGTTGAATCCGCACTTGCGCAGAGGCTTCCATGGTCGCAAGAAATGTAGTTAAAGAGTATCTACTAAATAATTAATATATTTTGTAACAAAATATTATGTAAGAAAAAATTATCTTTTTATTACTCTTAAACTATATTTAGTTATGAATTGTCTGTTTTGGTACAAATTAAGATTTATCTAAGATTTTTACTTGAAATTACTTTGAAAAAAATCACTTTTCTTTTAAACCTTGTCTAAGAATCAACAACAAAGCAAAATAACACCATTTTGATTTTATTCGAGTGTGCAATATCTCATGCATCACG
>OZ005648.1:92931410-92996410 GCA_963930645.1 Salticus scenicus
CAGTAGTATTAAAAATTTTAAGATCTCAACCAAGTTCATTGACCAGCTTTATTTGTCATTATTGTAAAAATATTTACCAACATCTATAACCAATGTTTCATACCGCAATGACTGCAGTATTTATAAACCAATCAATTAAAAGAAAAGAAAAAAGGATTTTTGCATGTATCTAAATCATAAAAAAAAAAAATAATAATAATAATAATAATAATAATAAATAAAAAATTATACACACACGACATTATTTCATTATTTAAAGCATGAAAATCTGACATTGACAGATTTTAATTTAGTGCCAGAGGCCTACTGCTAAACTTGTTAATATCGACAAATTCTTCTTTAGTTAATTCGTGACGATCTAAATTCCATGATAACGTTTTCATTAAATCAAACCAATGTGTTTCAGCTGCAGATATTGTAACAAATAACGTTGGAAGTCCAAACTGTCTTATAGGCGCAAAACAACGTTTTTTCTCTTTTTCCCAATGAGGGGGAGGTGTGCCTTGGGGGGGACTCATGTCAAAGGTGTGCCTTGGGGGGGGACTCATGTCAAAGTTGTACCTTGGGGGGGACTCATGACAAAGTTGGGCCTTGGGGGGGACTCATGTCAAAGTTGGGCCTGGGGGGGGGACTCATGTCAAAGTTAGGCTTTGGGGGGGACTCATGTCAAAGTTAGGCCTTGGGGGGGACTCATGTCAAAGTTGGGCCTTGGGGGACTCATGTCAAAGTTGGGCCTGGGAGTGGGGACTCATGTCAAAGTTGGGCCTTGGGGGGACTCATGTTATAATAACGTTGGAAGTCCAAACTGTCTTATAGCCGCAAAACAACGTTTTTTCTCTTTTTCCCAATGAGGGGGAGGTGTGCCTTGGGGGGGACTCATGTCAAAGTTGTACCTTGGGGGGGACTCATGTCAAAGTTGGGCCGTGAGGGGACTCATGTCAAAGTTGGGCCTGGGAGTGGGGACTCATGTCAAAGTTGGGCCTTGGGGGGACTCATGTCAAAGTTGTACCATGGGGGGGACTCATGTCAAAGTTGTGCCTTGGGGGGACTTCATTCAATAAATCCCCATTCAATAAACCAACTGAAATAGGCCCTTAGCACTATTAAGAGTGTATTATAAAAATTCGACAACGCTGTACCGACTGAAATAGGGGCACCTTGGGGGGGACTCATGTCAAAGTTGTACCTTGGGGGGGGACTCATGTCAAAGTTGTGCCTTGGGGGGGACTTCATTCAATAAATCCTCATTCAATAAACCGACTAAAATAGGCCCTTAGCACTATTAAGAGTGTATTATAAAAATTCGACAACGCTGTACCGACTGAAATAGGGGCACCTTGGGGGGGACTCATGTCAAAGTTGGGCCTGGGGGGGGGACTCATGTCAAAGTTGTACCTTGGGGGGGACTCATGTCAAAGTTGTTCCTTGGGGGGACTCATGTCAAAGTTGTGCCTTGGGGGGACTTCATTCAAAAAATCCCCATTCAATAAACCGACTGAAATAGGCCTTTAGCACTATTAGAGTGTATTATAAAAATTCGACAACGCTGTACCGACTGAAATAGGGGCACCTTGGGGGGGACTCATGTCAAAGTTGGGCCTGGGGGGGACTCATGTCAAAGTTGGGCCTGGGGGGGGGGACTCATGTCAAAGTTGTGCCTTGGGGGGACTTCATTCAATAAATCCCCATTCAATAAACCGACTGAAATAGGCCCTTAGCACTATTAAGAGTGTATTATAAAAATTCGACAAATGTACCGACTGAAATAGGCCTCTAGCACCAAAAAAAGCTAATAATAAAATTAAAATATTTTTTTCGTTGAATGAAGCAATTTTTTTCTCGAGGTACATGAGATATACTTTACATATCTTCGATTTTTAGTGCTAGAGGCCTATTTCAGTCGGTACAGTTGTCGAATTTTTATAGGTCACTCTTAATTAGTGCTAGAGGCCTATTTCAGTCGGTTTATTGAATGGGGATTTATTGAATGGAAGTCCCCCAAGGCCCAACTTTGACATGAGTCCCCCCCAAGGTACCCCTATTTCAGTCGGTACAGCGTTGTCGAATTTTTATAATACACTCTTAATAATGCTAAGGGCCTATTTCAGTCGGTTTATTGAATGGGGATTTATTGAATGAAGACCCCCCCAAGGTCCAACTTTGACATGAGTCCCCCCCAGGCCCAACTTTGACATGAGTCCCCCCCAAGGTACAACTTTGACATGAGTCCCCCCAAGGCCCAACTTTGACATGAGTGCCCCCCAGGCCCAACTTTGACATGAGTCCCCCCAAGGTCCAACTTTGACATGAGTCCCCCCCAAGGTACAACTTTGACATGAGTCCCACCCCAAGGCACACCTTTGACATGAGTCCCCACAAGGCCCAACTTTGACATGAGTCCCCCCCCCAAGGCCCAACTTTGACATGAGTCCCCCCAAGGCCCAACTTTGACATGAGTCCCCCCCAAGGTACAACTTTGACATGAGTCCCCGCCCCAAGGCACACCTTTGACATGAGTCCCCCCCAAGGCATACCTCCCCCTCATTGGGAAAAAGAGAAAAAACGTTGTTTTGCGGCTATAAGACAGTTTGAACTTCCAACGTTATTTGTTACAATATCTGCAGCTGAAACACATTGGTTTGATTTAATGAAAACTTTATCATGGAATTTAGATCGTCACGAATTAACTAAAGAAGAATTTGTCGATATTAACAAGTTTAGCAGTAGGCCTCTGGCACTAAATTAAAATCTGTCAATGTCAGATTTTCATGTT
The DNA here is from genome assembly GCA_963930645.1 of Salticus scenicus. Lineage (NCBI taxonomy): Eukaryota > Metazoa > Arthropoda > Arachnida > Araneae > Salticidae > Salticus > Salticus scenicus. The sequence continues at coordinate 92,934,184 of OZ005648.1, forward strand.
TTAAATAATGAAATAATGTCATGTCTGTATAATTTTTTTTTTTTTTTTTTTGAGATAATTCTTTGACATCTGGCTCCACATTGGTTACTTTTCATCCTATCAGTTATAAGAATGCAAACAACTGCTTCTACATATATACATCTCAGCTACTATAATTTAAAATTCATTTTAAAAACTCTTGTACTTTTCTTTTTTTCTTAATCCGCTTAAGGAGACAATCTGAAAAACTTTGAATATTTTTAATGTTTGCTTACATGAAAGGTATTGGTATACATAATGTAAAAAACCTCGAAAGTCAAATGAAAATATCAGATATTATCATGCTTTCCTCAAAATTCAATATTATAAAATCTATCCAAGTTTTTATCAAAATCTATATATCCTTAAACTTTACTACATCTTTATCCTAAATATTAATTTCATCATTCATATTATTATTTTAGGCTTGTGTGTAACATTTCTTTAGTTAAAATAAGTCACACTAGAGTCACACTAGCATATACAGGGGTCCCAGCGTTCCTATATTTTTACGATCATTTTATCATACTCTCACCGTAATTTTTAAAATGAAAATTTTCTTGTAGATTTTGATGCTATTTTGACATGAAAAACTTCATGAAAATTTTCCTTTTGAAAATTGTGGTAAGAGTATAATAAACAAAAAAAAAAAAAAAAAAAAAAAAAACATGAAAATCTGACATTGACAGATTTTAATTTAGTGCCAGAGGCCTACTGCTAAACTTGTTAATATCGACAAATTCTTCTTTAGTTAATTCGTGACGATCTAAATTCCATGATAAAGTTTTCATTAAATCAAACCAATGTGTTTCAGCTGCAGATATTGTAACAAATAACGTTGGAAGTCCAAACTGTCTTATAGGCGCAAAACAACGTTTTTTCTCTTTTTCCCAATGAGGGGGAGGTGTGCCTTGGGGGGGACTCATGTCAAAGGTGTGCCTTGGGGGGGGACTCATGTCAAAGTTGTACCTTGGGGGGGACTCATGACAAAGTTGGGCCTTGGGGGGACTCATGTCAAAGTTGGGCCTGGGGGGGGGGGACTCATGTCAAAGTTAGGCTTTGGGGGGGACTCATGTCAAAGTTAGGCCTTGGGGGGGACTCATGTCAAAGTTGGGCCTTGGGGGACTCATGTCAAAGTTGGGCCTGGGGGGGGGACTCATGTCAAAGTTGTGCCTTGGGGGGACTTCATTCAATAAATCCCCATTCAATAAACCGACTGAAATAGGCCCTTAGCACTATTAAGAGTGTATTATAAAAATTCGACAACGCTGTACCGACTGAAATAGGGGTGCCTTGGGGGGGACTCACGTCAAAGTTGGGCCTGGGGGGGGGACTCATGTCAAATTTGGGCCTGGGGGGGGACTCATGTCAAAGTTGGGCCTTGGGGGGGACTTCATTCAATAAATCCCTATTCAATAAACCGACTGAAATAGGCCCTTAGCACTATTAAGAGTGTATTATAAAAATTCGACAACTGTACCGACTGAAATAGGCCTCTAGCACTAAAAACGATCGTAAAAATATAGGAACGCTGGAACCCCTGCATATACAACCACAATTAATATTGTTTTGTCAAAATTATGGATTTGAAGAAGTAAGAAGTTTCTTGAATAAAATTTCTGATATTTTACTATATTTGTATAATCGTTATTTCAACGACCAACAGTTTTTTTTTTTTTTTTTTTTTTTTTCCATAAAAGAACTAGAATGAGTTTAATTTTATCGTCTTTACTCTGCGTCAGAGAACTAAAGTTAGATTAAAAAAAAAAAATTCTAGAGAATTGTCCAGTTTATAGGAGAATTGTAGAAGAATATTCAAATATCTTTTACTTATTTTTATTTTTATTTTTTATTTTATTTTTAATTTTAAGACATTACTCTTCTGCAGTAAACGTAGAGATTCTGGCTTACACCTCAAAGACATAATGGAAATATCTAGAGAAGATTTATCCTTAATCTGTCAGACTATCCCGGGTATCAAGCGGTCGTTGCTTTTCGAACAACGACTATGCACGATTGCCTCTTCCCTCGTACACTCTATGATGCGGTGACGCGGTGATGATTGTGGAGGACCACCTCCTTCTCTGCCTATCCCTGAAAAAGAAATATAGAAGAAACGAAACGAAAGTGCCTTATATATAAGAAAAGAATCGGATTTTACAACTGTTTCATCAGTTAATACAATTAGGTGGAAAATATATTGGATTTGCCAAGAGGACACTGAAAAACAGTAGTCTCAGAAATCATAGAAAAAATTAAGAAAATACAGACTGAATGTAAAATTTCCAACAATCAGACAAAGGGGGAACAGCGAAATCCCAATGTTTTTAGTATTCTTATAAATGTAAAAGGCTTCAAAGAAATCCGGTTCAGGGATCTGCAAATTATTTTAGCTGTATCAAATTTCAAATTATGATTTTTTCTCAGCAATGGTCAAAAATGACCGATTTGTTCGTTTCTTGTTTCCAAACGTAACAGATACGTTCTTTTAAACAGAATTTAAGACTGTGTTTAAAAGCAATTTGATATTTAGATCTGCTTTACTATTCAGTATCGATTCTAAAAATTTTTAGTTATTATAAACTTTACACTGTTGTAGTATAATTTCGTTTTCTTTTACAGAGCAACCGACCTTGTTCAAATGGGCTTCGGTATTCGGTTTAGCAGAATGTCGAGCTCATAGTCGGAAAATTGCGAATTCGACACTCGAGCCAGCCAAAGACCGTCGCGTCGTGTGCATTATTGGTGGCTAGTGCACATAAAATCCGTCGTAGCCGTAATGTCCTCCATGTTCTGCAAAATTAATATCTCTGGGATTACCGAAGCGCGAAGCCAGAGAGCCATTCTCCCCGCGTAGAATCAAAATTATGCAGCCATGTTTCTGGACCTGCCCTGATGAATCCCAAACCGTCACCAATTGTCTATTGCCAGCTCTGGTGCGACATAAAACCTTTTCAACTTCAACCATTTTCTTTAAATTTATTTCTGAAAAAGGTTATATCACTAACTATAAAAATCCTAAAATAAAATATTAGCACTTTAGTTTCCCATTAAAAACTAATCTGGAAATTCATATAAATAAATAAAATAAAATAAAATGGACTTAGCAAGGCAATCATAAGTGGTCAGTCAATTTTTTTTCCCCTTTGATTTTCTTACTAGCTATAAAATAGAAGAAAATCTCATCTTACATCCTTTAAATTTAAAGCGAAATCGATGTAAAGTTCTTTCAGTATAAAAGAATGGGAAGACCTTGATCACGTTTTAGGAAAAGTATGGTATTTCTCTTTACTAATTTAAACTTTTTGAAAGGAAAACTATAATGTACTTCCAAAGTTTCAGAATTTCGTGAATTTTTCGTGACAAACTATCCAGTAAAAAAGAAAGTCAAATAATTGGATTATATAAGAAAAGTTTTTGTTGCTTTTTTTTTTTTTTAATAGAATTCAAAATTTGATTTTTCTCAAAAAAAAAGAAAGAAAGAAAGAAAAAAGAAGAAAAAAGAAGGAAAAGAAAGGAAAAAGGCTAAACAAATTTTAGTAATGGGTAAAATTTTCTTGAGAGACTTGGAATTACTTAAGTAAATCAATAAAGAATTGAATTAAATTTCGCATTAAAAATATAAGATACCCAATGTAAATTTGCCCCCCCCCCTCCCCCAATAAGGAAGCGATGCTCCGCCATATACATTTTTTTTTTTTTCAATTCATGATCACTATTATAAATTATTCTTTTAAATTTCATAATGATTACCATAAGCATAACACACACAGCATAGATTGTATTCAATAGCAGAGGATCGGCCAAGCAGAGCTCTTAACACTGTAAAAGATTGGCTACAACTGAACTGTCAACGACCGTGAAGTCTTATTTACAGTCCAGACTTTTCCATGCGTTTCATAAAATCTTCAATTTAGAGCTTAGATAATCGATATATCGATAATATGGATTTTCTCGCCAAAGTCGCCATAAAAACCGCCAAGAGTTTATAAATTTGCCAATGTGACACCAAATTTGCCACCAAGGCCAATTCTATTCTGTAGAAGCTTTTAATAGCTTTTTAAGAAAATTAGCTATTTTAATGCCAAATTAAAACAAAAATGCGGAAAATTAACATTTTATAACCTGTCTGAGCCTCTTTAAACTGAAATTACATAAAAAATAACGACTGTTATTTACAAATTCATAATAATATTCCTTGTAAAATCAAATTCATAAATATATTCCTGGTTGATTATTATAATGAAATATATACCTTTTTTATTTCACATTTGACTTTCGATTTTCGAGGTAATTATACGTCCTGAAAGGTCCAGAACACAACTTGGTCATTTTTAGAAAATGTATGTGTGTATGACAAAAATTATATGACAACTCTAGCTCAAAATCTAATACACAAAATTTCATAAAAGTTTACATTTATCTGCATATTAGCATCAACTTTGGACTATCATCACTGAATATAAATCGTCCAATAGCTGGTGCTGCTATGCTGTGATTTCTCCCCATTTATGGGAAAGCTGTATCTCAGCTACTATTGCGTATAAATGCACCAAATTTGATATGTGAAAGGAACGTTAGAAAAAGAATTTTAACTTAATTTGGATATATATTAGCCGATAGGTGGTGCTGTTATTACTAATCGTCTGGGATTTTCACATGGCTTTACATCTGTTGATTAAAATTACGTGAAACTGTATATTTAAATTCTTTATTGTGAGAAGCTATTATGAAATTCTTATGCATGCTAATGACTAAGCGTCGCTGTTATACAGATTGATATAGAAGAAAGTTTTGTGACGATTGCAACATACTGGCTGCTGTTAGAAGTAAGTCCTTTTGACAAACGGTACCAAAAAAAGACTGTTTAAGGATAACAGTTTCAATGATTGCACCCTGTATAGGAATTTTTCTTCCATTTATATTCTATCATTTTTTCCGTACTTATACTTTATTTCTTTGTTTACTAGCAAAACCTAAAATGCAGATCAGTTTTCGTTTCAATTGCATGTAAATAAATCTAAATTTAGAAACCAATATTTAATTTACGTATGCATTCTTTTATAAGATTCCTAATTAACTATTTAGGAAACCATTCGCTGAATGAATTTTTTTTCTTCTCTGCTATTCTTTCACCACATAAATATTTTATGATAAGACTTATTCTCGTACGTGTGTGTGTTTTATGAGATAGAAATTGTTTTACGTGACATAAAGCAATTCCTCCCTTCAAGTCAGAAGTAATGATACAACTTTTTCTGAAATACACCATCGTAATTCCATTGTGAAATAAATACATCGAAATATTTTCTTTATTTCAGTTAATCCAGCTTAATACTCTTTCTTATATATCTAAATTTCCCTTTTAATTTTTATTTTCTCTTACCCATAAGGTAGAGAAAGTATTGTTTTTTGGGTCAAATTTTCGAACGCGAGATTTTGTTATATTTACACGCTTTGAGGTCCCCTGAATACGAAAATCATGTTTTTAGCAAATAGTCTGTGTGTATGTCTGTGTGTCTGTCTGTATGTCTGTGTGTCTGTCTGTATGTCTGTGTGTCTGTCTGTTATCAGCATATCTCAAAAACAAATTATGGCAGAAAGTTCAAACTTGGTATTCTAAATGTGTATCATATAAGGATGCTACAGTAAGCTTTTAGTTAAGATCAAGCAAATGGTTCGTGTACAGGGACAATCAAGAGAATTCTAATACATTACGTCTATGGGGGAAATTGTAGGTAAGTAGAGTTTAACGTCTATAGACTGCACTAAACCAAATGAAACGAATATATATTTTTTGTAATAGAGATAGTTAACTGGGAAAAAATTTTTGTGTATGGAGGAGCCTCGCCTCACCCCCCTGGGGGGGGGAAGTCCCCCCCCCCTTGAGGGGAGTAAATTTTCATGATGGGTATCGTTCAAAGGAGCTCGCCAATACCTTTAAAACGAATGGTTTAACCATCGATATGCGATAATTTAAAACAAAGTTATCGATTTTTACTTTCTCTTACCCATAAGGTAGAGAAAGTATTGTTTTAGGCTCAAATTTTCGAACGCGAGATTTTGTTATATTTACACGTTTTGAGGTCCCCTGAATACGAAAATCATGTTTTTAGCAAATGGTCTGTGTGTCTGTGTGTGTGTCTGTCTGTTATCAGCATATCTCAAAAACAAATTATGGCAGAAAGTTCAAACTTGGTATTCTGAATGTGTATCATATAGGGATGCTACAGTAAGCTTTTCGTTAAGATCAAGCAAATGGTTCGTGTACAGGGACAATCAAGAGAATTCTAATACATTACGTCTATGGGGAAAATTGCAGGAAAATAGAGTTTAACGTCTATAGATTGCACTAAACCAAATGAAACAAATATATATTTTTTGTAATAGAGACAGTTAACTGGGAAAATGTTTTTGTGTATGTAGGAGCCTCACCTCCCCCCCTGGGGGGGAAGTCCCCCCTCGAGGGGAGTAAATTTTCATGATGGGTATCTTTCAAAAGAGCTCGAAAATACCTTTAAAACGAATGGTTGAACCATCGATCTGCGATAATTTAAAACAAAGTTATCGATTTTTTTTACTTTTAACGAAAAAAAAAACTTAGAAAAAAAATCGTACTTTTTTTTTTATATTGAGAATAAAATGGACTTTTTTTGGATATTTGGTGTTAAACTCCTTCTCTAATATGGAAATCGTCTGCCTTATCATAAAAGATATTTTTTTTAAATAATAATTTTAATAAATTATTTTTTAAAAAGAGAAATATTTTTTAATAACCGAATTAAATTCTATGTAAATGTAGGTGCATTAATGAAACGGGGGGTTGAGGGGGGCGGTAGCCCCCCTCACACAGAACTAATTATCATATAAAACACTTCCGAAGCCTAATATGAATTGTTTAACATAGGTTTACATAACAGTACTCGTTATCTTACACCTTAATCTCCAACCTATATTTATAGTATTAAATTTCAGGGTAAGAGAAAGTCGTGTGAGTGACACACCAGATTATTTTTTTTACTTTTAACAAAAAAAAACTTAGAAATTTTTTTTTTTTTTTTTTTAATATTGAGAATAAAATGAACTTTTTTTGGATATTTGGTGTTATACTACTTCTCTAATATGGAAATCGTCTGCATTATCATAAAAGATAATTTTTTTAAATAATAATATTAATAAATTATTTTTAAAAAACAGAATTATTTTTTAATAACCGAATTAAATTCTATATAAATGTAGGTGCATAATGAAACGGGGGGTCCCTCACACAGAACTAATTATCATATAAAACTCTTCAGAAGCCTAATATGAATTGTTTAACGCAGGTTTACATTACAGTACTCGTTATCTTACCTTTTAATCTGCAACCTGTAATTATAGCATTGAATTTCAGGGTAAGAGAAAGTCGTCTGGGTGACACACCAGATTTTTTTTTTTTTTTTTTCTTTTCCTTAAATGTGTGCAGTAGAGTTGTTTCTGAAATAACTTCATATCACTCGCCTGAAATATTTTACTTATATACAATCGCTCATAAAAATTGTTGAAAAGTGCCAAAAACACTTAACAGAAACAGGAACGCAATTACTGAAAATTAGAAGTTGTAGTCTTTAATTTATCTGAATATTTTAAGTGTGGCCTTGTAAAACTTCACGCTAAACATACCATATTCTATGGAAAATATTTTCTTTAGAATATGTAGAGGCACTGATGCCAGATTGGGGATTTTGTCCCCATTTTGGGAATTTTTTAGGCTTATGGGGGCAATTTTAGGGACCAAATGTTTGTGGGGACACTTTAAATGTTGACAATCAAATTATTTATTGTATGCATTTTTTTTAAAAATGAAGAACTATAAAAAGAAATCTGAAAGAGCTTCGAAAAGTCAAGATATATACAATTAGGCTACAGCTGAAATCTTCGAGAAAGATACAAATATTAGACACCAATTATCCGAAGGAAAAATATTTGAAAAATAATTTGAAGAAATAATTAAAAAGTAACACAAACATAAAGAGAAAGGAACATTAAGAAAAAGGAAAAGATTATAGAAGAAACAAATAAATAAATAAATAAACGAAAGGATGAAAATATAAATAAAATGTCTTTAACTATAGATACAGATTCTGAATTAGAGGAATGGCTTGTGGAGATGCCTATACAGCTACAGCTTGAAGTCTCCACCCATTTTCAGGATTGTATGGATTGGATTTGGGAATAAGGCCGATTGACTGATGTAGGTCCTATGCCTGAGGGGGAGTGTCCACCATGGGGGTCTTTCTAAGGGGTCCTAGCCCGTATTTATGCAAGTTTCGGAGAAAACCACGGAAAACTCCAAACGGTTAGGCAGACAAGCCCGACCTGGGACCGAACCCAGCACCTCACGTCTACCAGCTTTGAGCACAGAACCATTCGGTCGCTGATGGACTCCGCCCATTTTCAGGAAACTTTCAGAAATGAAAAATTTTTGGCTTCTTTGCCACAACTATATTTATGCAGAAATATTTTCTGTGTTTTTATATTATAGTGCCGTGATTACTTAATCACGAATTATAATCACGAATTAATCACGAATTAGAGAATATTGCATAAAAATAGTGGTAGAAAAAGAAAAACAGAAATTTCTCATCAATGAGAGTGTCCTGAAAAAAGGGCGGAGAATTCGAGCTCTGCTAAACCCTCTCTGAGGCAGAAGAATGGGTACAAAGCTTAATCTGCAAAATTGAAGCACACATTAAATGCACGAGAGGAAACAAAATATCATTTGTTTGAATTAATTTCAACTCTGACTAAGATTGACATCTATGTTGATTTTATATTTAATTGTTTCTTTATGTTACTATAATCCATTTGATATAATTCATTGTTACTGTACAATGAAGGTTATAATTTAATATTAGTTATTAATTGCATTTTTTATTAAACTAATAAATGATTGATAACAAAAAACATTTTGAAATATTGTCGTTTTTATTGTTAGTGTTCCCTTCGTATCTGTTACAATTTGCCCCCAAATCCAGGACAAATTGTAACAGGCAAATAATTTTGAAAAAACATTTTTTGTGCAAAAATTAGCAAAATTAACGAAAGTTTTCTTTATGAATATGATAGATGAATATGTTTGCTATGTAAAACAGCAATTATAAACAGGAAAACGTAAATACATTTCAAAATATATTTAATTTTCCAAAAACTATTACAACCAGTCCCACGCTTCCTTACAATAAATGACGATTTCATTACGATATATGCAGTACAAAGTTACCTAAATATGATTTATAAAAAAGCCTCTCATAAAATGCAATGCAATGACACTCTTTTGGATGTCGCTGTACAGAAACCAGTTGTGACATTTATACCATTTTAGATCGTAAACTTGAATAACAAATATCATTTTAAAAATCTCTGGAAATATCTGCGGGCACTAGAGGCGGACAAGTGAGTAGTCAAGCATACAGAAAGACAAACAGATAGAGATTTTATTCATATAATAATCAATCTTAAATATTGTTAGAAAATGTTAAAAACGCTTCATACAAAGGAAAATACAATTCCAGCAATTTCCAATTATAGCCCTTAGTGTAACTGATGTGTTTGTGTAGCCCTGTAGATCTTAATGCCAATCATACTATATTTTATAGAAAGAACTTTTTTAATGCATATGAATCATAAATGTCAATTTCATTATGATTTCTGGGGGGGGGGGGGGGAAATGTATTAAAATATGGTTTACAGAAATACGTCTCATAGAACGCAATGCTTTACAGTTCTTTCGGATGATCCTGTAAAACTCTAGTGGCAGAATTTCCCCCATTTTCAATATAGAACATCCCATGGTGAACTTGTAGAACATATATCAATTTCAAGAAATTTTATGAATATTTATGGAGTTAGAGCGCGGACAGACTGACAAACCAAAATCATAAACATTTTTCATCTCTTTGGAAAGTATTTAAAAAATGAGAAATTTTCATATCAAAATTCTTTTAAAATAGTGATGAAATATTATATTAAAAAATTCTAAAACAGTGAATTCATCTCCAACAATTCTTTAGAAAAAAGTATATTATATTTCACAAAAATGTACACTAAGCTCTCAGACAAGATTAAATTTATGTTAACTTTTTATTTAATTAAACTTTGTGAACCAACACAAGTTACTTTAATATCTGTACTGTAAATCTCCCTATTAAATAGAAGGACCACATTAAAAGAACACTAAGAGGGTAATTTCTTTGCTTAATCGAATGGAAAAAACCTAAGCATTTTTTTGAGTTTATATTCATTTACTCTTTTTTTTTTTTTTTTTTTTTTCGCGGATTTAGAAAAGAAGGTCGATTGATTATACATAGATGGAATAATTTTCAAATACCATCAATTTTAAGTAGCTTTTTATGATTCGTGAAGCTTTCTTTATACACATTTAAAATTTATTTCAAGTACATATCAGTTCATTTGCTCTTACAGATTTACTTTTATGCCTTTTAAATAAACTAATGGTAAATATAGGGCTTATCCAAAAAAAAGCAAAAATAATATAACTTTAAGTATTTAAATAACTAATCTTTTTGATGAGAAATTTTATAAGATATCATAGTACTGAGTTGCTTTTACAAAAAACTGATGTTTTTTTTTTTTTTTTTTTTTTTTTTTTCTATTAAAATAGGATCACTGTGAAAAGATATGAAATTTTAAACTTTTATGATGCTTATTTTTTAAAGGGATAAGAGACGTTGAAATTAATTACTTTGATTTTACTTTCTATTTATTTCTTCTCAAATTAAGTACTAACATGAAATGTATCTCTCTCTCTCTCTCTCTCTCTCTCTCTCTCTCTCTCTCTCTCTCTCTCTCTCTCTCTCTTTTTTTTTTTTTTTTTTTGAGTGTATGTGTGTGTGTGTCACTAGAATTTTATTAGTTGAATTTTACGTTCAGAGTGAGCGCACCCCACAGAGCACCGAAATTTTAAACGATAACTTTAGACAATTAATTTTAAACGATAAAAAGAAATTTTTAAGATGGAAAGGCTATTTTTATGAGAATAATAACGCAAAATGATGCCCAGTTTCAAAATACTCCATGCTGCTTCTGAGTTATTAAGTTCCAATTATTTTACTGTTTGTGATTTGTATATAACTGAAAACATTTGTACATTGATTTTTTTTTTATATATATATATTTTAATTACAGCATCAGTTAGTAACAAAAAAAGTTTAAAACTTCAAATCCTCATGAAATTTTGTCATGTGACTGATCTTGAGCATTTGTAATAAAGGTAATATAACTTCTTGATTTCAAAATGTATGTTCAGTTTTGTGACAAATGCACTAATTAATATTCACACAAATTTTTAAGAGGATTGTATAAAAACAAATTAGCAAGAAGAATCATAAGTAACTATTTTCGGAATTTGGAACCCGAGAAAAATAAATTTAAAGTTTAAAATTTTGTAAAAATTATTTGAGATGATGTTATTTTTAAAATATTGCATAGATGAGTACATTCTATGATAACTAACTATCTAGATTTTTTTTTTTTTTTTAATTCCATAGATTTCAATAATTTTCTTGTCTCTTAAGCGATATTTATAACTAAAGAATTATTTACGACTACCGCTATAAAAAAAGAATAATAACTTTTTTTTAAATCTTTCCATCCTTGCTTATTCAGTAACCATCTTTACAGTATCTAACGAAATATTTAATTGCACTTGTGTTTAGTTATCTGTATTAAGTATTTATAATTAAATATATTCAGCTTTCAGTTACGGGTTAACTGATGTTTTTATTTGTATTAAGTAATTTGTTTTACTAAAACACCTCGACAGAATTTAATTTCTCCATTTAACCATTTAATAATATAATTTAGCATCTCACTATCATTATAATTTCGTCGTTTATATTTTAGTGGCTTTTTTTTTTTTTTTTTTTTTTTACTTATTTCATTCTTTTTTATTATTATCTAAAATTAATTCTTTTCTCTTAATATTTTACTTAATATTTTATCTAAATTGAATTTGAATATAAATTTGAATTTTATTTTTATTTTTTTTACTTTTTTTACTTTTATCTTTATGCTTGTGTATGTCCGTGTCTATCTCTCTGTGTGTGTGTGTGTGTGCCTCTGTTTGTGCGTGTCTGCGCGTGTGTTTGTGTGTGTGCGTGTCTGCGCGTGTTTTTTTTTTTTTTTTTTCTTTAATTGATTGAATGTCTTTCTATACTCGTCTCTATGCTCTTTTTGCATTAGTCTTATTTCTATTCTTGGAGTAGAAGCACGTCTTTTTTCATCAAAAATAAAAATAAAAACTAATATGTTGTGTCCACCAATAAACTTTCTTTTACGTTTTCCTATACAAATTTGCGTAGTGTTAATTACACTCCTTCTCATATTTATAAGGACACTTTATATTTTGAAATTACTAACGTAAAAATAATTGTGAACAAGATTTCTTTCTGTGAACAACCTTCATTTTTTCTTGGACGGACGTTACTGATAATTCCTCGAAAAAAAGAACGTTCAAGTAGTGAAGTATGATAAATGTGTTTTTTAAGTGGAAGGATAATTTCAATCCGCCGAATTTCTAATGAAATTCGAAGGTCTAAAATTGCTGAAGGAAATGTGATCAAACATTGAACTGCTGGTTCGATAGGAGAGAGATCTGATGCAAAATCAGAGTTGTTTTGCAGAGATCGAAGACTCATAATTCCTCTTACTGTTCTACTCATAATGATTGCTGCCGAATTTGCTCGTAATTTTTAGCGAAAGGTTAGGGTCTACATTTATGCATGTGTAAAATAATTAATAATATGTTAAAATGAATAAAAAACCTGTAATAATCAATCAGCATTTAATGAGGGAAAGAACGTCTGTGTTAAAGTTGAATAAAGACAATATTAAATGGTAAAATGTTGCATTTTCGGATGAAAAACATTTTATTCTTGATTAATCAAATGGTTTTAACAGTTACTGGCACGATCTGAAGATAGCGAAAGACAGAGCAAATTATTTAAAGGCAGATATGAATCGGGCATTTTGAAGGTGGATCTATGGTGCTCTGGGGAGCTGCTTCTACTCAAGGCAGAAAGAATTTAGTAATTTTTTCTATTATTATGAACATCAAGAGAATATCCGCAAATTTTAAACGTGGAATTATTAAATTTTTGTTAGATTTTGGGGAGTAATAATATTTTTTTCAGCAAGACTTACATTTTTGCTCTACTTTTAGAGCAATAGGAAATAGTTTGAAGAAAGAAACTTCTGTATTATTGCCTTTCCCATGGCCTAAAAGTTGAAAAAACCTTAACTTGTGATATTAGAAAAGTGCATGCAAGTGGAAAGCAATTTTAAATAGTTTAAATGTATTAAGAATATCATACAGTGCGTGTCGAAATGATAGGTCCACCAGTAAAGACGAAAGTTATGTTGGTAAAAAAGGTTTTATTGTGTACAAAGTACTATTTTATAAACTACATTACTTCATTCAATGTAAAATAATACATGAATAATATACAAATAATAGGAATAATAAGGAAAACAAAAATTACATGAAAAAGCTGTTTCAAAAAGATAGGTCCAGTGAACCAAGCATCAAATTAATGTTGAATTAATAAGAAATGTTTCCACCTTGTTTCAGATAAGCTCATAAATCCTATTCGGCATGGATTCTACAAGATTTTGTGAACGCTTTTTCTCGATTTTTGACCATTCGGAGGAAATAGACTTTTTCAAGTCTGCAGTACTGTTATACTACCTTCCGCCTGCATACACCGCTCTTGCGAGTATACCCCACATGTTTTCTACCGAATTCAGGTCGGGGCTGCAAGGTGGCCAATCGATAACATGTACACCATTATACATAAATCATTCGAAATTGGACTTTGCAGTATACACAGGAGCATTGTCCTGTTGGAACATGTAGAATGGGCCCCCAATGTGCTCTGCTTGTGGAAGAAAATATTGTTCAAGCAGCTGTTGATAGCCTGCAGCATTCAAACGATTGTCTACAAATGCTATATCAGTTTTTCCTGCACCTCCGAATCCGGCCCATACCATAACGGAACCACCACCAGCTTGCCTCTTTGAGAATATATGTCTATCGTTACGCAGATCGTGCCAGTAGTAGTGCCAGCCATCTGGACCATCCAGGATGAATTTCTTTTCATCACTGAATATCACACGATGCCAATCTTGTTTCCAGGACATCACTTCATGTGCGAATTTCAATCTCTTTTCTTTGTGCTTTTTAGTCAATTTCGGAGCTGCTTTCCTCTTCACGTAAACTATATTGCCGAACTTCTTTACCACTCTATGGACTGTAGATTTTGATATTGGAGGGTTTTGTTGTCTGGCCACAGTGGATAAGCTCATATTTCCAGATTTTAACTCCTTTACGATAGTCCTTCTTTGTCGGGGTGTCACTTTTGATGGGCGACCAGATGATTTTTTACTACCATAAGCATTTCTAAGTCGCAAATAATTGTTTACAACATTATGTGATCTGTTTAAAAGTTTACCTATTTCTCTATTCGATTTTCCACACGTTTTAAATGCATCAATTTTCCCCTGCTCAACCAGCGGAAGACTGCAACGGCGACCCATTTCGTTTGATTACAACGTGATGTTCAAATCTGCTTAAATACCTCCACAGCAGCTAGCATAATCCAGCAGCAAGACTAAGCAACGATATTTATGCAAATTTTTTGGAAATAAACGTGATTGGTGCAAAATTTCTGAAGGCGGACCTATCTTTTCGAAACGGTCTGAAAATGAAAATTTGCATAAAATAAAAAGGAATTATTTATTTTTAAGAAATGTCTACATAAATAGTTATAACAATTACTGATTAATTATCTCTACCAAAAAAAGTTATTCTTATTCTCAATTAAGCGTCGAAATTTTGAAAAATGCGGGTGGACCTATCATTTCGATACGCACTGTATATGCTATATGAAATGCTATTGAAACTGAATATTAAAAAAAAATGTATATAAACATATACCAGAGAGAATGTCTCACTGTTTAACCCTAAAAAGAGACCCCATAAAATATTAATTTAAAGAATAACTGAAAAAAATTACTAAAATTCGAGCTGTCCATATAATTGTGAACACCTGAAAAATCATCTTTTTACCATATTTAAAGTTTTTTAAGATAGAAAAACGATAAAACTTTTTAAATATAGTCTATTAATGAAATTTAAATTAATTAAAAATATATTTGTTTAAATAATAGTGCTCAGTGTTAAGTTAATATAGAAAAACGGGTGTCCTTATAATTATGAGAAGGAGTGTACACTGGTGGACAAAATTAAAGAAACAACCTGTTTTCTCGTTTTCTTCTTTTGCATATAATTTTTAAACAAATAAACATATGAACATAAAATTTGGATGGTCTGTTCGTTATCATATTATTAACCGAATTTTATGTAACTTTAACATAAGAATAATTTTTAAGCTAATAAATATTCATTTTTTTCTCAAAAGTAAGCTTTGGAAAAAATGAAAAATTTCAATAATTTTTGGAAAGAATACTTAATGAAAAATGGTCATAAGGATGCCTTACAGATAGGTGAAGATGCACACGCATCCATATGTTAGATTACAACCAAATCTTTCGCTTTATATTCACTCTTCTGTTTCTTATTTTTTCTTCTTTTTTAACATGTGAATAACTTTTTAAAAAATGTGCATACAAACATGAAAATTGGATAAGAATGTTCATTATAAAATTATTTATCGACATCATTATTATTCTAGTGCTGAGTATAGTTTAGAAATTAGTAATTATATTTTTTTAAAGTCCATTATAAAGGTAAAAGAAAAGATAATACAGAAAGAAAAATCGAGATTTAGTTTAACACTTCAAGGCATGTGTGTCTTTACCTATCTCTAATGCATCCTTAACACCACTTTTCATTAAGTGTTCTTTCGAAAAATTATTGAAATTTTTCATTTTTTCAAAGCTTACTTTTGAGAGAAAAATTAATGTTTGTTAGTTTAAAAATTATTCTTATGCTAAAGCTACATAAAATTCGATTAGTAATATGATAACGAACAGGCAATCCAAATTATATGTTTATTTGTTTAAAAATTATGTGCAAAAGAAGAAAACGGGAAAACAGGTTGTTGCTTTAATTTTGTCCACCAGTGTATTTATTAAAATCATTATTTATCAAAATTATTTTCCATGGTAAGTGCAAACGATTATCATCTCAGAAAAAATATAACACCAAATATCGTAAGAAAGTCACTCAGCTTTATGCGCTTAAATCTTCATTTTTTTTTTGCTATAAATGAAAACGTTTCATAACTTTGTTTCATATTGCGACTGATACATGGTTCAACGATTTGTTTTTAACCTTTAGATGCAGAATTTTTTAATTTTAAAAGAAAAAATGAATTTTGAAAAAAGAAAAGTATGTAGATTTTACTTTTTGTTTATTTATTTACATTTTATTATTATTATTATTATTATTATTTTATCTTTGCTATTTATTTTTATTATTTATTTTTTATTTATTTTGTGTAGTTTATTTAATTTCACTGTCACTCCTAACCTTCACAAACTTCTTCGGACGCGTCAAAACAGTTCGTTAAACTAAATGTCACATTAATAAGCGCGCGGATTTATATTTACTTTCTTTTCTTTTCTTCTTTTTCCCTTCTTCCATACTTCGTTTAAATGGACCTAGGAAATATGGCATGCAACCAAAAATAAAATTTCTTTACATTAATATATATAATGACCCTCATCTGTCATGAACGAATCCGGTTAGTACCGCTTCAAAACAGAAACTTTTGGCAGCCATTTTTTCTTTCCGTTTGTTTAATTCAACTTAGGAAACATACATATCATTTTCATACCTGTTTTGTATCGCACATATTCTTATTTATTTTGCTATAAAACCTTGAAAAACTATTCAATTGTAATGTTTAAATGTCTAAATTATATATAACGGATCACTGGCTATTATAAACATGAACTTACAAATAGAATTATGTAACTTCATGATTATATTACTCCGTGATGATTATAAATAATGCAACACCAAATAAAAACAAACCAAAACTGTTGCCATTCAGAAAATACATATTCCAAATGGACAACTTTTTAATTCCGAATGAACGACTCTTTGACTGTTTCATTAAAAAAACGCTTAAAATATTTCTAAAACATATTAAAGCCTTAAAAATCTTAAAATATTTGTAAAAACGCATTAAAGCCTTTAAATATTTTTATCAAACTTCATTGTTTGTTTACATTGTAAGGTATGATTGGCGTCGGGTTTAATACGTGAATGCCGCCAGTTGATTTTAGTTTTGAAATTAGTGTAAAATGATAGTTGGGATAGAATGTTTGGTTGGGCAAGTAAAAGTCACCAGTTGAAATAAGTATTGAAAGTAGAGTAGTCTAAGGTGATAATGTCGAGTCAAGGTAAAATGTTCGGTTGAGAATGAGAAAGTCCCTAGCTGGATCCTGGATATTTTGGCGATATTGTGGGTGAGATAGCTGGTTGGAAGTATCGAGTAGAGGTGAATTTGGGTTAGCATGGAGAGTCTGTAGTTATTGGATTGTTAGTTAGAAAATTTGAAAACAGGATCTACGATAGTCTTAAAAAAGAGTATTTTGGTAAAATGAAGTGAATCGTTTTTTCTTATTATGAGGACTTTAAATACGCAAGCGAAGTGATGACGTCACTTGCCGTACGTGGATACAAGAAAAATATTTCCTATGTTAAACGCCCAATGGATTTTTCGTAAAAAATTATTAAAAATCGAGGGAAATTATTTCCCGATTTTAATCCCCATATTTAGGTTTAGATATGTATTAGTTATCATGTGCATGCGTTAGATTAAGTTGTTTTTGTTCTAAAATTGATAAAATTTGAATTTTAAATTTCAAAACTCTAGATAAAAAAATAAAAAAAAATTCCATATTCCATTGAAAACATAAACATTTCATTTCAAAGGATGATATTTACACAATAAATATCCAACTAATATACTAATTAAAAGGAAAATGATGAATATTCTATCATAATTTGAAGTGAAATTTGTTTTCAAATGTCTAAATAAAGTATCGGATATAAGATACTAATATGTTGCAGCGGAATAGATTTGATATCGGTCATCCTTGGCAGAAACAAAATATATACATATATCGCCAAATTATCTGGCGAATATAATTTAATTCCTTTCAAAAATCATGGTTATTTTAAAAACTTATATTAAGAGAGTAATGAATAATATGAAACAATATTTCGCACATATATATTACGAAAATATACATCTGGCATGTATATTTTCGTAGCACGTTTTTGATCGCCAAATACAAAAACGCCAAGGACAACAGAATTTTGAAATTTAAAAATAAAATTTTGTCAATTTGACAGCAAAATAACTCAATCTAACACATGCACATGATAACTAATACACATATATAGCAAAATATGGGGTTTGAAATCGGGAAATAATTTTCTTCGATTTTTAATAATTTTTTACAAAAAATCCAATGGGCGATTAACATAGGAAATCATTTTCTTGCATCCACGGACGGTCAGTGACGTCACACTTCGCTTGCGTATAGAGCACTTAAGAGGGGACAATACCTAATCCCACGAACAGCCGTGGCCAATGTTATTCTATGGGAAAATTTGTTGCGACTATTACACGTTACCTAATGTATATTTTTACTTTCCGAACACTATAGTGAGGAAAGTATTGTAATCATGTCAAAAATCCGAATTCGAGATTTTGATGTTTCTATACGTTTTGAGGTCCCCTGAGTCCGTTTTCACTATTTTTACGATGATGTATGTATGTGTGTGTGTATGTGTGTATGTGTGTATGTGTGTATGTTTGTGAACACGCTAGCGTCTAAAGGCTTTGTTCGATTAACCTGAAAGTTGGTACGTATATTGTAAGTCACCATAGTACGAACCCTATAGATTTTGGTGAATCTAGCACTTATAGTTTTTTTACAGGGACACAAAGAAAAATTCTTTATCATTATGGCCTATGGGACCAAAATCTTAAAAGTGCGATAGCATCTAAACGCCTTATTCAATTGAGCAAAAATTTTATACCCATATTATAGGTCACAGATACTCAATCTGTATAGATTTTGGAGAATCTAGCACTTATAGTTTTTTTACAGGGACACAAAGAAAAATTCTTTATCATTAAGGCCAATGGGGCTAAATTTTTAAAAGTGTGATAGCGTCTAAACGCCTTATTAATCTGAGCAAAAAAATTGTACACATGTTATAGGTCGCATTTGCACCAACTGTATAGATTTTGGTGAATCTAGCACTACAGTTTTTTTACAGGGACACAAAGAAAAATTCTTTATCATTATGGCCTATGAGACCAAATTTTTAAAAGTGCGATAGCATCTAAACGCCTTATTCAATTGAGCTGAAAATTTGTATGAATATTATAAATCACTGTTGCACTAACTATAAGCATTTTGGTGAATCTAGCATCTATAGATTTTTACAGGGACAAAACGAAAAATTCTTTATCATTATGATCTAAGGGCTCAAAGTTCAGTAGCGTTAAATAAAATCTCGTGTGATATATGGAGAAAAAAACACTCTATTATGGTTTTCTCTCTTTTGTTTGTTTAGCAATTCCTCTTTCTTTATTTTATCTACAAAACTGTTAGTTACTCAATGTTCGGAAAGTCGAGTGGAGTCACTCCAGATTTTTTAATTCTGTTTTCGCAGTCAGAAAATTCATAACCGTTAAATAAGTACTCATTTTTGAAAAATTCATTTTTTTTTTTTTTTTTTTACATTTTATTTTTGAGTTCAAAAATGCGATTTTTAACAAAATGCATTTTTCTGATTTTCCAGTCGCAAAATGAAATACTAAAATTAAAAAAAATCAATTTTTGGAAAACAAGTACTAATTAAACGCTTATGAAATTTCTACATGTGAAAACAGAATTGAAAAATATTCATTAGTTAATGAGTAATTATGTAATCAAATTTTCCCATAGAATAACATGGGCCAAGGCTGCCGGCGAGATTAGGTATTGTCCGCTCTTAATGGAACTAGAGCTCCTATAAACACAGGCTGACTCACATCGAAAATGTTGCCTAAATCGAAACTGCACTATTCCTTCTGTTTCTACTTTTTCGAAATCTTGCTGGTCAAAACCACATCTCTGAATGACTTGGATAATTAATTTTTGAACAACCACCTATAATTTTTAAAATTTGTTTGATAAAAATCGAAAAAAGACAAGAGCAGTGGGCAACACATTGAGTTGTGAGTCAGCTCCCCTTTTTAGAATCCTTAAATGGAACACTGGGATGTGTTGTTGCTGTTGTGTTGTCGGGCCTATATTTGTCAACCAGCAGTTTTTTTTATTGTCATTCACATTTATTAATCGGGAAGAATTTTTTTAATTTCAGAACGAAAATTATAAAATATCGAAACGCATTTGATTTATAAACAAAAATTGAAAATACATTTAAATGATCACGTGGTAACCATCATGATCTAAACATTGTTTTAAAAATTTATCGTTCACATTCCGTCATTTTTGACGGGGTTATATACTAGTAGGTTAATATTTTTATTAGAAGTTAAAGACAGTGTTTCGATTTTGAGATACTGTGGATTTAAGGGTAAAAATATAGATTAGCTCTTTTGAAAAACTCTCATATTGGAAGCGCAAGGGACATCTCTCACTCCCCCAGGTGGGGAAGTAATGCTCCGACATGCACAAAGATTTTATCTTGGTTAACTGTTACTAATGTTTTTTTTTTTTTTTTTTTTAAATAATCCTCATCATTTAAATTTATGCAAATTTTTATTATATGCTTCCGTATTAAAAAATATGATGAAACGGAATGACAGCACCATTTGTTCAGCGATATGCACTAAAAATTGTAGGTACCGATTTATGTCAAGGTACAGCTAAATATAGCTTTTTATGAATTTCTGTGTCTTAGTTCTCGAGGTAAAGTTGTCAGAATATTTTTTGTTATACACACACGCAACAAGTTTCTAAAAATTGCCAAATCCTGTTCAGAACATCTCTCTTTCCAAAGCGTTTTCAAAAAGTTTCTATTCCATTCTCTTAAAATAAAAATGTTTTAATCTTTTAATATGCTGGTTTTATTTGCTTTAAAGTGCACTTTAAAATTCAAAATGTTTAAAAGTTAAAATGTCAGCATATGTTTCAATACCTATCGATATCTTTTTCGAGACTAATTAAATTATCAACTCAAAACTTCAATTCTTTATGTATTTTGCTTTTCATTTCAGCGCCATTTATAAAATCTCAAACATGTTCAGTTTCTTTTTTTTTTTTTTTTTTTTCTTCCTCTTACAGAGAAAAAGAATGATTAAAAGATGTTTCATTACATAAAGTATTTTTGCGAGTTAAAATTCCTGTTGCCTTTATTATGATGGCCAGATAATAAAGCGCAATTTTCCCAAAACTAACGTTGAAAATGATATCATAGTTAAAACAATGTATTGGAATAAAAATTTAAATGTTATCCATGGTTTCCATACGCGTGCATTTTGAACATAGCCATGTTGTTACAGTGGACCGGAAAGAAAGACTAGCAAATAACATTTACATTACAATTAATTACATTTCTCATTAATTACAATACTCAATTAATTACATTACTCATTTTTAATTTACATAAAAACTTGAAAATTAAATTTAAAAAAAATTATCAAAAATAACTTAAAAAATTCTTTTATCTTTAAACCATTATTATTTTTAAAAGAGTATAATTCAAATATCTTTTTAAAGGTCAAAATTTGATTGAATTATTTCTGTTTCAAACATTTCACTTCTCTTTTACTATATTAATTATTCGTGCGTAATGTACTTTTTCGTACTAATTGAATTTACAAAAATTTATGTTTATTATCACATTTGTTTCCAAAGTAAGTTTTGCAATAAAAACCTCATTCACATTTATGTTTGTTTTATATTAGGTTTTGATAAATGAATAACAAAATGTGTCTTCTGAAATAACGGAAATTGGATTTTTGGCATTTCATCTGTTCTCGAATTGAATAGAAAATTAAATAATCCTTTTTCAGAAAACAGTGTTCATGTTCTGAATGGAGGAAATACCAAATCGTAGAATAACAGTAAGCTTATATTTTTAAATTTATGTCGGCCATATCGAAAAATAACTGGTGAATAAATTTTATTTGCTGAGTACCAGACTTTTCCACAATTAAAACAAAGATTATGAAAATAGTTTAAAATCGTTTATAGCTGAATTTTCATTTTTATCATTCATTCAGTCCTTTTTATTAAAACTGCATGCAACTGCACCTCCAAATCTATGCTAAAATCAATTAAAATTAAATAGGGAAGAGATTGAAGAAAGAAAAAAAAAAGGGGGGGGGTAAAATGGAACAAAATATGTACATTTTTATGAGATGAAATTATGAATTTTAGCATGGGTAGGCAGTTTTTTAAACAAGTAAGCTATAAAGATATAGGGATCCCTCATATTCATTTAGAACTTAAGTGCAATTTCATTAAAACTAATATCCTTCAACTAAACAATTCAGAAATTAAACAAATTTATTTCCCAAATAAAGAAATACAACTCAACATAGACACACAATACCTCTAAAAAAGAGTTAATAAATCAAGTGTCATTTGTTATTTTTATTAAAAACACTTTAAAAACACGTAAAATTAATTTTTATTTAAAAATTTTTTAAATATTATTCTAAGCTTTTCACTTTGAAATTTCAAAGCATAAAAGCATTTTAAAGTGTTTTTAATAAAAAAAAATCAACATAGACAGTTGGCAAATTCATCCAGCTGAAGATTTCTCTCTAATTGCAACGAACACCAAAATTAATAGCTTCTCTTCATCTACTCCTCTGTCACTTGTTTTTTCATTTAAAACGTATGTTTGACTTACAGACTGTCAAATAGGCTTTTTTGTTTAGGCTTTTTTAGCAATGTAAACCCCGAAAAAGTCAACTGATCCAAAAGAAATGGATTTTAATGCGTTGGTTAAAGCCATTTAGGATTGCTTAGTGGATAAGAAATCCATAAAATCTACTACACGAGAATATGGACTTCCTTGCAGTTGCAGCGTCTGAGTCCCTCCAGAAGTAGCCTGGAGAAAGTAAGACAACACAACCTTTCAAAGTGCCGGCCAAACACGCAAAAAATTGGTGTCTCAACAATCTGATTATGTCGTTTACTGTGTCATCTGCTTGAAGCACCGGCCACTATGCCTAACAAGAGCCATCTCAATCAAATGCAACGAGTGTGATCGTCTGGTGCATTTGAAGTGTGACAATATGCATGCAAATTATTTTACTTGCACACGGTAAAAAATTTTGTGTAAGAATACACAACATTATTGAGGGAACCTATTTTTCTCAATCATGTTGAGAAATGTTATCAACTATAGTTGTGTAACAGAGGCCTACAGTGGAATGTTACGCAATTACAACTGGTAACCTTTCTCTACATGGTTGTGGCAAGTAAGCTGCTACATAATGTTGTGTATTCTTGCACAATTTTTTTTACAATGCAAACATTGCTCTTCTGATTTATAGGACGAAGAAGATGACCAATAAAACTGGAAAAATGCCCTTTTCTGTTATTATTTCGGCCACTGAATCCTTATAAAAGTAATAAATTTTGTTATTTTCTGTATTTATGGTAGTTTTTCTTATTATTTTCCCATTTTTAACGGATTTTTAAAGTGTGCCCATAACCGCTTACAAATGTTTTTTTGTCCAAAAATGAGCACTTCACAAAATTAGTAATATATATATTTTTTTCTGGTTAACGGAAGCAATACAGTTACTTCCTCAAACGTTAGCTAAGGGTTCTAGTTTTCCATCGATATTCATGTGTTTGCATGATATCTACTCTATCAAAAGTTATAAGCCAAAATCAAAGCTGTGCCCACAACCAGAGACATTCCCCTATAAAAAAAAAAATAACACATTAAATCGGATGATAAAAAAATAAGATTAGAAAATGCATTACTTTAGCAATCGCAATAGATAAATGAGGAAGATTTCGTCTGCTCTTGGTTTGAAACACCAATATCATGTGACCTCTGACGTCAGGTGGAAAGAGCTTATTGACGCGTACACTGTGTAAAAAAAGTAGACGGACACTATTTTTAGAAATAAATGATATCTCTTATTTTTAATGAAACCATTTTTATATGTAATATTTTTCAGATCATTTAACAACAAAATATTATCAGTATCATTACCATGATTTTCAAAAATAAATTATTAATGACAACAAAAATAATTTCTACTTCTTTTAACTCTGTAAGAAAAGTAGAAGGACAGCAATACAAAATATAAAATACAAGCAATATTAGTAAGGAATACTCTTCCTATAGGCTTTGCTTTTATGACTTCGAATATTCTATTTGGTAGTGAATCATACAAAGATTGGATTTCTGTTTGGCAAAAATTAGCCTATGAGCTGTTCAAAGCTACTCGAAGCTCAGTAAGGAATTAAAACATTTTTCCACTAACATATACTTGCAAAGCAAGCATTGGCCAGATGTTTTCAATTGTGTTAAGATCAGGGCTTTTAGCTGACTTAGGTAAAATTTGCACATTATTTGCAGCGAACCAATTTTTACCTCTATGATGATGTGAATAGCAACTTCATCTTGTTGAAACATCTACTCTTCTCCTCCTAATTCAGAGCCATAAGGAAGAAGCTCAGAATTCAGCACTTCAATATAGCCTGTATGTTTCTGCATACCACTGAAAAAGACTAGACTTGTTCTTCTTCCATATCCAATTGCTTACTAGATCATCCCCCTCCTCCCTCATTTGTCGATTTGAATAAAATTCTTCTACATTCTTCAGACAATGCCAATATTATTGGTAACCATCTAAATCGTGTAAGTTAAACTTCTTCTTGTTTGAAAGTATTATAAAAGTCCTATCTGATGTCCATAACACGTGTTTTTTAACCCACGATAAACGGTAATCAATCTGTGTGTGTGTGTGTTTTCCACTTTGGATGATGCTTCCACTTTTTGAAAATGAATTATTTGGATCTTGATATGTAGTTCTAAACTGTTTCCTTGACACATGAGTAAGTCCTGCCTGATTTAGGACCCTTTCGATACTACCACTGCTCTTTTTAAGCTCATTAGTAAGTTTTCTTTAATCGCAAAGCGTTAAGTTTTTAGGCCTACCAGTCTTCTTTCTTTTCCTATTTCTATCTGGCTTTCTGATAAAGTTAGAAAGTGTATTGGGGCTGACGTGTAGTATGCGAACAGTCTGTGTAACACTTTTACCATTAATTTTATATTCAACAATTTGCCCTTTTCGGAAATAATTTTAATGTATTCTTCTAGGCAGTCTCGAAAAAAAAATACAATTTTTAACAAAATATGTTTTCCTCAACAAAAAAAGGTAAATAAAACTCAATATTCACTTTTTTACCTGTGCACAATCCACCAAATAACAAATTTTGGAAAGTGTCCTTCTACTTTTTTTACACTCTCGAAATCATAAATGCTAGTTTTTCTACAATCCACTAATTACCATTAGTAGTAGAGATTTCATTTTAACGTGAAATTAAAGAAAACTATGTTAAACAAAATCAGTATAAAAATCTAATAGCCAGGATAAAAATACAGAAAATAATTTACAAAAATCGATTCTCCTTCTACTTTTTTTACACAGTGTGCATTTAATATCGTCAATTAAATAAAAGCCAAAGTCATGATTTTTCTAATAGCCAGTATATTTTGACATGTAATATTATTGCAAGTTTAGAATTTATTTTTGAACATTTTTCATCTTAATAAATTTTAACTAGCTATGTAAAAATTACTGATATCTAGTTCAATCAATTCATGAAATAGTTCCTTATACATCTAAATATTTTAATCATTTGCTAATTGGTATTGCGACAAATGTATCTAAACTTCTCAATAAATATTTAATTAAATTAATTACTTTTTAATGAATTTGATGACAATTTTAATTAAAGTATCACAGAGAAGGTTTCATTTTATTACTTACATTTGACTTACCATATTTACAATGAATTTAAAATGAAAGGTTAGGAATTTGGTATTAATTCGTTTAGAAAATTTTAATTAAATACTGTCGTATAGTTAAGTATTTTAAATTTATGTGACAAAGCATTTTATACGATAAAAATTTAGAATTTTTAATGCTTATATACTTTTTACTTTTTTCTATATACAAGAAAAAAGTACTGGGTTGATGAAAATTTTCAACCTCCTTTTTTCGACGGATTTACACGTTTTGAAATGTCCTGAACACGTTTTTACCTCTTTTAGAAAGCGTTTGTTGGTGTGTTTTTTGTGTTACTAAAATTTTGTGGGCACTGGTATCTCACTAAATAACGGATGGATTACGAATGTCCACAAAACTTTACATTTGATTGGAACATCATATAAAATGGTGCAGTTTAGATTATGGATTATATCACACAGCAGGCGGCATTGCTATGATCATATGATAAGAAAGAAAAAGTTAAGATGATTTTTTTTTTATTATTATTAGATGAGAAAAATATATATACATATATTATTATTCATATTTATCAACCAACTTTACATGAACTAAATCAATCATATATATTATTATTTAAAATAATTATTGATATTTGTAATTCAATTTTATTTAAACTAAATCAAACATATATATTATTGATATTTATAATTCAGTTTTATTTAAACTAAATCAAACATTTATGTTCTTTATAATTCAATTTTATTTAACTTAAATCAAACATTTATATTACGTTTAAAAATATTATTCACTGTGTACAGCTATACTAAATGATGACAGATCATAATCATAAAATACTGCAAAGGTATTTGAAATAAGTATAGGATCATCTGTAACGAAACACCATGAAAACAGGAAGAAAAAAAGAAAGGAAAGAAAAACTAATGACACACACACAGCAAATACAATCTTTCTTCTATTTGTTTTTCAATAAAGTTTCAGCAATCCACCAAATCAACCAAGCGAAACAACGCCATCCATCCTCCGTACGTAAATATATTGAAAAATAATTCGCGGTTCAGTGGTATTAACATTTTAAGAACACAAAGAATCAAAATTAATATGCCGGATTGCTTTGAAAACAAGAGAATGAATAAAATAGAACGATGCATACTTTTTCTGATAGTTTAATGATTATAATAAAATAAAAATTCTATTCACAAATAAAATACATTATTTACAAAAAGGAATACTTAATGGAACATAATTCCCAAATCTAATTAACTCTCTTAGTGATAGATCGAAAATTCTGTCTTCGAACACAGCCGAAGCATCCAAAATTCTAAAACTAAACTTATTGGCTGTTGCCAAAATCTTTTAACAAAATATAGGTTCTTTTTTCTTTCACTGGCGACGCAGCGCCGTCTAAAGGGAATTGATTTTACTACACAACTCCCCGCCGTGAACTCTCACAGATTCACAAATCAAAATCGCATTAAATCAAAAATAAATCTCAAATCCGAACAACTTCTGATAATCATAAATTGTTCAAATTTCTAAGTATTCAATCTATATATATAAAAGAACACTTCCTGAGTGAGTTAGTGAGTGAGGGGGTGATCTATCAACGCCCAGACCAAACCCCTGGACCTAGAAGCATGAAATTTTATGACAATGTTCTTTCTATGACGTAGGCATCCACTAAGAAGCGATTTTACAAAATTCGCCCCCCAAGGGGGGGAGGGGGGGCAAAACGTGATTTCACAAAATCCTTCATATCTCAAACAAAAAAACAGATATCCGTAAAATTTTTGCTTTAAAATATAGCTAATACAAATGTCAAAAAACCAATTTCTGGAATTTTCAAAATTCGGTCCCCAAGGGGGGCGGGGGGGCAAAACGTGATTTCACATGAGTAAAAACGTGATTTCACATAATCCTATATATCTCAAACAAAAAAATAGATATGCGTGAAGTTTTTGCTCTAAAATATAGCTGATGCAAATATCTAAAAACCAATTTCTGGAATTTTAGAAATTCAGCCCCCAGGTGGGGCAGCAGGGGGGGGAGAGGGGGGGCAAAAAATAAAAAGAGAGTTAGATCGTTCAAAATTGGTATATAGAGGTTTTCGATACCTACAAATCGATTTCGGATATTTTCGAATTTGTAAAATTATTAGGAGGGGCGGCAAGGGGGGGGGGCTATGGGGCAAAAACAAATAGAAATACAGTTAGGCCGTTCAAAATTGGTACAGTTAGGTTTTAGATGCCTGCAAGTCGAATGGGGATATTTTCGAAAGTGTAAAGTTATTAGGAGGGCCGGGAAAGGGGGAGGGTAGAGGGGGGGCAAAAAAATAAAAATAGAGTTAGATCGTTCAAAATTGGTATATAGATGTTTTCGATACTTACAAATCGATTGCGGATACTTTCGAATTTTTAAAATTATTAGGTGGGGCGGAAAGGGGGGGCTATGGTCAAAAACAAATAGAAATACAGTTAGGCCGTTCAAAATCGGTACAGATAGATTTTAGAGGCCTGCAAGTCGAATGGGGATTTTTTCGAAAGTGTAAAGTTATTAGGAGGGCCGGGAAGGGGGGGCAGAGGGGCAAAAAAAAAAGAAAATAGAGTTAGATCATTCAAAATTGGTACATAGAGGTTTCCCATACCTACAAATCGATTGCGGATATTTTCGAATTTTTAAAATTATTGGGAGGGGGGGGGAGTAGAGCGGTAAAAAAATAAAAATAGAGATATATCGTTCAAAACTGGTGCATAGAGGTTTTTGATACTTACAAATCGATTGCGGATATTTTCAAATTTGTAAAATTATTAGGATAGACAGGAGGGGGGGGGCGAAGTGGGAAAATAATAGAAATAAGAGTTAGAGCATTTTGGGAATTTTTTCCGAAGGCAGTGAGAACCCGGTGCGACATTTTTCCTACTCAGATTTTGTTTCTCTTTTTTTTCATGTGATAAAAATTAATGCAATTTTGAGAATTCATTATAGTGATTCATTTAAAAATAGGGACCAGCGAAGCGGGCATTGCCTGCTAGTTAGTAATAAATCACATAATCATTTTTTTTTTTTTTAAATATCAACAATTATCTAATATTAAATACAAATGTAAACAATATTTAAAGTACTATAACTAAATCAATAAAAGATCAAATCAAAATATTAAATTGAAATATCAATATTAAACATAAAGCAAACACATTACTATTTAAACAATTAACTCTTAGTTATCAAATATAAACAAACTTAAATATAAAGATTATAACACATGCAAAAATTAAAATACAGATACTAAATAATACTAATTAAAGTTTCAATAACTAAATTTAAACCAGCTAAAGGTTTCTTCACTTCTAAGTCAATCAGATCTTGGATTTTTGCCCGTTGTGCAACTTTTTTTCTTATTACACCATATGCGGTCATCACCAGACATGTCATCACTCGAATCAGAAACCAGTTCTTCAATTTCTACAGTAATTCTTCCTAAACCTTCTTTTGCTTGTATTCTTTTCAAAATTGATGCAATACAATCACGATTAGTTTTCTTTCTTTCTTGAGTTAAATTTTCATAATCACCGCGTCTGAAGTCCAACAAAAAAGAATCAGTTGACATGTCTAAGTGTAACGCTCTGGTTACTGCACAAGTTAACAAAACTATATTAGATTTTTCAATTTCTTTAGCTTTTTTAATGTAGAGAGGCCCAGCAAAGTCAATGCCACATATGGAGAAAGGGGGCGACTCTGTTATTCTGTCACGGGGTAGTGGAGCAGTGATCTGATCTGTTGGTCTGGAAAGGTATTTCTTACATATAATACATTCATTCAGGACACTTTTAACTAACTGGCGACCTTTGGGAATCCAATATT
The DNA here is from genome assembly GCA_963930645.1 of Salticus scenicus. Classification (NCBI taxonomy): domain Eukaryota; kingdom Metazoa; phylum Arthropoda; class Arachnida; order Araneae; family Salticidae; genus Salticus; species Salticus scenicus. The sequence goes on from OZ005648.1 coordinate 92,964,069, forward strand.
TAGACCGTATTTTTGACAATGTTCCAGATACTCCTCCATGCATTATTTTTTCATGTTCATTTCTTATAATCAAGGTAGTCAACCACGACTGTTTGGGGAGAATGATGGGATGTTTTTCTTCTAGCTGTAAATCATTAAACTCTAATCTCCCGCCGAGCCGCATCATTTTTTCATCATCTAGATAAGGAGTTAAGTTGCTAAGGGGAGAATTTTTATCAATAATTTCTTCATTTATTAGCGAGTGAAATTCATTTTTAAAATACAACTTTTGTTCATTCGATATCAAATGTTTCTCAGCTTCTATTAGTTCTTCGGTTGTCAATGTACTGTTAAGTTCTGGAATTTTTTTGATCTTCTTAATAAATCTTTTTATCCAAGCTGTAACTCTGATTAATTTTTCTAAACTGCTGTATTTTCTGATATCAATGGGGTTTTCTAGTTGCTCTGTCATGCAATTGAAAAGGAGTGTTTCTTTTATCTTTTTTCTGTATTCTAAGCTTTCTACATCTAGCTTTTGTTTATGATCAGGCTTAGGCCAAAGTTCGGGGGGTGAACTGAGCCATTCAGGCCCATTTAACCACAATCTATCATTAATTAATTTTATGATCTTTGCTCCTCTGGATACAAGGTCGGAAGGATTAGACGAACCGGGACAGTGCCTCCAATTTGAAAGAGATGTCAATTCACGAATATCTTGTACTCTATTCTGCACAAACGGCTTAAACTTTTCTGGAGAGCCTCTAATCCAAAAAAAAGTGATCATTGAGTCTGTCCAGTAAAACGTGGGTATATCTAATTTCAGAGCTCTCAAAATATTATGACCTAGTTTAGCTGCCAACAATGCAGCTGTGAGTTCAAGTTTAGGTGGCGTGAGATTTTTCAAAGGCGCTACTCTATTTTTGGAAGCAACGAATATCGTTTTGCATTTTTCATTCGAGATTTCTTTAATTCTAAAATAGGCAACAGTGATACTAGCTTTGATACTACCTTTGATACTAGCATCTGAGAAAACATGTAGTTGCAATTGCAAATCACCGATGTTAAATTCTGGAAAATCAGAAAAATAATATCTCGGCACAGAAAATTTAGAAAGATGAGTTACTTCATTACACCAGTCTTTCCATATTTTTTTCAAATCTTCAGGTAACGTATCATCCCAATCAAGACCAGTCTTCCAGATCATCTGCATAAGGCATTTAACTCTTAAAGTGTAGGGCCCTAGGAAACCGATAGGGTCATAAATTTTGCCTAGTACTTGTAAAACAAACCTTTTAGTATTTATCTGTTTAGAAACGAGGTTTATTAAATCCCTACAATCAAAATAGAGAGTGTCTTTCAATTTATTCCACCCTAAACCCAAAACTTTATTAGGGGGATCATTTTCTTCAAATATTTTTAAATCCTTACTAACAACATTTTTTTTGTACCCAAAATTCATGTAACGGTGTCGAATCTGTATGAAATTTGTGAAGTTGCATACTCGCGTCTTTAAAGATACTAAGTGAGTCTAGACTTGTAGTTAAAGCCTTCTCTACAGATGGGTGGCTTCCTATTATGTCATCTACATAAATGTTTTCATTTAAAAAACTAACAGTCTCCCTATGTGTGTCGCTAAAATTTTTCAAATGATGTTTTATCGTCGCAGCTAATAAGAAAGGACTACAATTAAGTCCAAACAAAACTCTAGTGAATCTAAAAATCTTTAGGGGAGAGGTGCCTTCGTGAGGACTTTCTGTAAACAAAAATCGTGTTACGTCTCTATCTTCCTCGTCTATCAAAATTTGTAAAAAAGCTTGTTTCATGTCCGCAGTAAAGGCTACGGGATGAAATCTAAATCTAGACAAAATGTCAAAAATATCCTCATAAAGATTAGGTCCAATATGTAAACAATTATTAAGAGAAAGATTATTGTAATCATGTGAAGACGCATCAAACACGATTCGTAATTTACTTGTTGTACGATCTGTTTTTATTACTGCTCTATGTGGTAAATAAAAGGTTGTAGAATTTTCCTCCAAATCCGTAACAGGTTCTATAATCCCCTCTCTCAAATAATCCTGTGAAACATTGTTGTATTCAAAAAATAAATTTGGGTTTCTACAAAATTTGTACTTAAGTCTCGAAAATCTATTTTCAGCGATTTCAAAATTATTTCGTAATTGTGATTTACTAATTTTCCAAGGGAATTTAACTTTATATCGTTTATTTTCATACTTAATTTCCGATTCAAAATTTTTCATAATTTTATTTTCGGAAAGGTCAAATTTTTCTTTCGGATTAATACGACCCGAATTTTCCAAATTCCAAAAATTTTCTATTTGTTTTGACAACAAATTTTTTTCTACTATGATACTCATGGTTAATGATTCAAGAGAATCGCTTTTAATTTCCTGTAAAACCCAACCGAACACAGTTTTTACTGCTACTAAATTTTTATTAATGCGCCTAATATTACCTAACACAATATCATAATAATAATCGACTCCTATCAAAAGTGTAATGCTTTCTTTACTATTAGGTATATCAGCTAATTCTAAATTCTGAAAATTATCATTTGTCGTGATTTTTTCCAATTCAGGGGGAGGGTGAATGAACGATCCAGAAATTTCATCCGTAACTAACGCTTCAATTTGAATATTATGATCAGGTTTATTTTCATTCACGAGCTTTAATTTAACTATGCCATAGGTTTTTTCTATCGGTGTTTTACTTCCAAATGTGTATACTTTCAATTTTTCATTTCTAATCACTTTTAAATTTAGTTCATTAGCAATAGAACGACATAAAAATGTTCTACTAGAAGCTGAATCAAGAAGCAAACGGATCGTTTTCTCTTTCGTTTTATTTTTAATATTTACGGAACAAGTTTGTAACAAAATTTTATTTTCCTGATTCATAGAAGAAACAGTAGAAACTATTTCCAGTTTGGATTCTGAACCAGAAGGAACATTTATTTTTTCCTGAGGTTTATGTTTAGATTTTTAACAGAGTGTTGTATTATGTTTATAACCACATATTCTGCATTTAATGTCGCTATGGCATTCTGCGATACGGTGCTTTTGTTCCAAACACAAAAAGCAACGGCCCTGAGATTTCAAAATATTCTTCTTCTTTTCAATATCGAATGCGAAACAATTTTCTGACGCGTGATTCTTTTTACAAAAAATGCATCTCATCTGTTTATTTTCTACCGTAGTGATTAATTCATGCGCAGACGATAATCTGCTGCCGTCTCGATTATTCAATTTGTTACTTTTTATTTGTTCGTTTGTTTTATTTTTTGTAGATAATGTTCTTTCCCGCGAAATTATTTCCGTTTGTATGAAATCTAATAGTTCTTGAATTTTAATTCCATGTAAATTAGATGCGTGTTTTCTATTGAATTCTAAATTTAAATCGGACGGTAGTGTCTTTAGAATTACTGCAATTAACATAGCACTATAATTATTCTCATCAACTTCTAACGAGGATAATGATCTAATATTTATCTCGATTTATTCATGTAATTTTTTTAATCTAAAAATATCTGTGGATTTATAAACGGGTGCTAAATTTAACAAATTGTTCATGTGGTGGTTAATTATCATATCGCGTTGTCCGAATCTTTGTTTAAGAATTTCTACGGCTTTGTCATAATTTTGTTCCGAAATCTCTAACCCGTATATGGAATTTAAAGCTGTCGAAGTTAAATAACTTTTTAAATAATTAAATTTCTCTACCTTTGACGAAGTTTCGTTGTCATGAATAGTAACTTTAAAGGTATTCCAAAAACTCATAAATTGGGACAATTCACCGCCAAATTTTTGAATAATTAATTTCGGTAATTTAACAAATTTGTTATTCTCACTTAACGGTGTACTTCTATTCTGTAATGTACTTGAAACATTTGAATTTACACCACTATTTTCGACTGAATTTACTTTTATTTTCTTTTTTGCTCTAAAAATAGCGTTCGCGATTTTATCCTGATATTCATAACATACGTTTTTTTCATTTTCATACTCTGTTAAAGGAATTAGTTTTTCTATTTCCCTATCGACTTCCTGTAGAAGCCCATTTTTTATAGTTAGTTGATTAAGAGCTTCTTCTAAGTTTTCAACATTTAAATGTTCTTCTTTTAAATTTAATTCTATACTGTTCGCTAACTTTGTCACACTTGTTCGCAGAATTTTTCTCTTAACTTTATGCTTCTCCAACTCCATTGTAAATTTTCATAAAATTTCTTACCTTGAGCCGTCTTCGCTCTAAGAGCTAATCCAATATTATGAAAGCACAAATATTAATTTTAATAATCGAATTTAACACAAGCATCGTTACTTTCAAATCTAACATTCTCTTGCCGGCACTGATGCACCAAAATGAAAAATAATTTGCGGTTCAGTGGTATTAACATTTTAAGAACATAAAGAATCAAAATTAATATGCCGGATTGCTTTGAAAACAAGAGAATGAATAAAATAGAACGATGCATACTTTTTCTGATAGTTTAATGATTATAATAAAATAAAAATTCTATTTACAAATTAAATACATTATTTACAAAAAGGAATACTTAATGGAACATAATTCCCAAATCTAATTAACTCTCTTAGTGAGAGATCGAAAATTCTGTCTTCGAACACAGCCGAAGCATCCAAAATTCTAAAACTAAACTTATTGGCTGTTGCCAAAATCTTTTAACAAAATATAGGTTCTTTTTTTCTTTCACTAGCGACGCAGCGCCGTCTAAAGGGAATTGATTTTACTACAATATATATGTGTATGTGCGAGTATGCGTATTTCCTTCTAATTCATAACCTTATGTAAATTCCTTGCAATTCATAAATACTTATACAAAATGTTTGAATAATGAATTGGAGCTCTTTTGTGTAAGCTTGTAAGCTAATTATTAATTCTGTGTCTGCCATTTCTACAGAAAACATGCTTTTTTAAAGATTTTAAAAACATATGTCAATTTCATAACGCTGAGTGGAATGCAATCATGTTAAAATGCACTTAAAAGAAATTCCGTCTATCGACCGTAATGGTAAAAAATTCTTCTGTATGTCCCTATACACGAGCCACAATCATTATGCACTCTAGGACAAAAAAAAAAAAAAAAAAGACACACCAAAAAGGAATAATGCAAATTGGACACAAATTAACATATATACAGGTTTTGATTAAAAATGCATGATTTGAAAGTATGGATGCCATCGAATGAGCATGTGACGCTGCAGCGCATCATAACTGCATAACTGGCAGAATATTAAAGAGAAGAAATTTTGATTGCAGGTCATAAATTGTTTGAGAATTTTATTCGTCTACTCAGATACACAGTAACTATTCCTCACATACAGGTGCGCAAACAATATGAGCAGATGGCAGCATTTGAGAGAGGAGTGTAGTTGGGCTCAAAGAAGCCGGTTGGTCTAAACTGAGAATTGTTTGACAATTGGATAGGAGCGATGCCAGTGTTAGATGATGTTAGTAGGAATGGGTGAACCGTTGCCGAACACAGCGTCTAGAAGGAAGCGGTCGGCCTAGAGAGAACGTGAGAACCGATCAATCGTCAGAGAGGTACTCAAAGCCCCAAATTCATTATTACCATTGATTCTACTTGCAACTGATATTTCAGTGACTTCAAAGACTATTAACAGGCGGCTCAGAGAAATGGGGTTAAACTCACGGAGCCCTTTGCACCGACTACTCTTAAACTTTGTACACCGGCAAATCTGTTTGCAATGATATCGGGCACGTTCGACCTGGAAGAATATCACTGAATGAAGTTGAATTGTCTTCAGTGATGAGTCCCGCTTCGATTTGAGTGACCAGCGCGTCTAGAGACGCCACGAAAAAAGGGAGGGATTCTAACATGATTTGCGCCAGCCATAGGGCCCGACAAATAGAAGGGATGATCTTGGTTGCCCTTTCATTTCATAACAAGATCCCTTTGGATGTCATCCACGGCATCTTTACACCACAGCAGTATGGCGACGAAATTCTACGTCCTGTTGTGTTGCCCTTCATATCACGCAGTCCTGAACTCATATTTCAGCATGATAATGAACGCCCGTGCACGAAGATAGTTTCTACTTCTTGTTTTATTGTTTTTCCAATATTATTTTGGCCAGCAAAGTCGCCAGATCTCCCACCCACTAAGGACGTTTGGAGCATCATGAAAATGATCCCACAACAAGCTCGGGATTTTGCTAATCTAATACACCAATTGGACAGAATCTGGGACAATATCTCACAAGAGAACATCTGCCAACACTATCAATTAATGCCTAGCCGAATAACTGCTTACATATGGGCCAGACATGTAGCAACGTGTTATTGAATTGTTCACTTTGTGAAGCTCTTGTTCTTGATTAAATCATCCAATTTTTCTGAAACTATAATTATTTGCTTTTCTGTACATGTGCATCACATCTACCAGTTTTCATCCCATTATAATAAATTTTTCTTGGTGCGTCTTTTTTTTTCTTTGTCTTAGAGTGTATATAAAAATTATAAATTATACATCTAATTCCATGTAATCCATAAATATTTGTACCAAATTTAACTTCATATTGATAATTGTATAATCTTATAGGAATTCTTTTGTGTCCTGCACATAACTATTACGTCTGCGCACATTTTTTTTTTCTATAGAAAACATATACTTTTATGCATCTTAAAAATGTATGCTAGTTTCATTTTGTTGAATTCAATGTAACTATAAGTTAAAATGTCTTTAACTTAAATTCTATCCATAGGCCGTAATAATGAGAAATAATTTAATATGTCTCTACACGAACCGTAAACAATGTAGACACCAAAAATTATACTGGTATTTCTATTTAGCGCCTGAACATGTATATGAATTCGCAAGTCAATCGGGTGATTTTTGCGGCCGCTATAGCGGTAAATGCATGTTCTGTCTATAGGTCGTAATGATAAAAGAAAAAAAAAAGTTAGTGTATCCGTGTACGTGAACTACAATCAGAATACATACCCAAAAATATACAGCTAATTCTTTAAGGTTCCTGAAAATGTGTACATTTTTCTAGTCAGTGATTTTTACGGCCGCCATCGCGGTAAACACAGACACACTGACACATAGACATACAGAACCCAAAAATCTTTTTGAGTCTTAACAGGGAGAATTAGATATAACTGATGAAAACGCTTTAGCAACAGATATTTTGTCCAAGGCAATGCTTTAAGAATTTTTTTGACAAAGAAATCCTACTAGAGCATCTATCAGGTGAGTAAGAGAAAATGAAAACTGTTTTTCTCTTACTCATATGGTACACAAAATATTGCTTAGAGTCCATATTTTGACGTTGTGTTTTTACTATAATTGCACATTTTTGAAGTCCTCTGAATATGTAAATATAGCTTTTAGCAATGGGCTTGACTGTCTCTCACTAGTATATTAAAAATGTAAACAAAGTTCATATTTAGTACTTTGAAGATCATTTGGAGATGCTACTTGAAAGTTTCACTAAGAGAGATAAGTTTTTTAAACAGGTGTGGCGTAAAAGTTCTCTGAATAATTTGAAATATTTGTTTTTAATTTAATAACAACTTTAAATTTTTCATGAACGTAGGTGCCAATAATTAAATGGACTGCTAAAAAAAGTTATAGTCCCACTTGTACAAAAATATAATGTAAATCAGACAGTTTTTAAAACTAGCAGGGTAAAAGGAAGTAGTGTGTGCCACGCCAGATTCTTTCTTATGGCTTATTCTTATGATAAATATAATTATACGTACATTGACTGATGTATGTATGTGCAAACCTATATTAGGATGTTGCCGAATTCGATAGACAAATTCAGAAGAGTTATCTCCCATCAAGAAAATAAAAAATTACCATAAAACGCAGAGTTGAAAACTTCGGTTTGTGGAAGGAAGTACAAAAGAAAAATAACCAAATTGATGCTCGGATTAGAACACTGTGTCTAGAAGAAGAAACTTTCTCGACCTAAGTAAATCACAGAGGATGTCGCATGAGGAATATCGGAAGAAGCATTGTCCGCGCCATACCATCCTCACGAAAATCGATCGACAGCTACGGAAGACGGTATCTTTCTAAATAACGAGACGAAATGCAGGACAAGAACGCAATGTTCACACACTTGAAACATAAAACCAAGTATTCCAACGGTTTGCAGATTCCCTGCATTAGTATATGATATGCTGCAACTGAACTGGTTATTCGTCACGATAACATATGAAAGGTTGCCCGAAAATCATCATAGCACTGTGTCATCGAAGGTGCAACACAGGTTTAGTATTAATATCTGGTCAGGGATGATCGAAGGTCATCTGTTGGGACCGTTGTTTCTGCATGAACGTTTAAATGACACAAAATGCTTTGTTTTCCTACAGAGCGTCCTCTCGGATTTGTTCTAGGGAATACCGTCCATTGTGCGCCAGAACACATAATTCATGCATGATGGTGCCCCGGCACAATTTTTGATTGTGGTATGTAACCTTCTCGATGCTACAATCGGCAGCAAAATTATTGAATTAATTCGTAATTAATATATGTGCACCTGATACTATTTTGTTAAGTAAATATTTGTCGAGTCATGATCTTTGTCTCTATGCTGTTTATAAAAATGTAAGTTGGTGATAAAAATTAGCGATCAAACTAATATATATATATATGTGTGTGTGTGTGTGTGAAAAATACAGATGTGTACTACAATAATTTTGCTGCCAACTACACATATCCTGGGAGGAGATTTGGACGCGGCGGACCTGTTGCTTAGCCTGCACGCTTACCGAACCTCAATCCTATGAATTTCTTCTTCCAAGGATACCTGAAATCACTTGTTTAGCAGACGCGTGTGGATATGTGTAATAAACCACAGGATCACAGCAAGGATCGTAGTCGCTTCAGCAAACAGTGCCAGCACTCAAGATATGTTTGAACATATCTGACAATCACGAATCCGTCCGTATCGTCTGTGTAATGACCAACGTGACTGCAACTTCCAAACAATTCTTATAAAAATTTCTTGTCGTCTCTTTTCTGATGTTGAACTGTGATGCATTGTCTGTATTGTTATCCTGTGTTACGTTAAATAAAAGTTTTTCTACTTATTACTGTCATTTTCTGTTCCATTTGACGTCACATCCTTCCTAACTATTTTTGTTTGTTTGTTTTTCTCACTCTGAACAAGGTTTGCGACTCTTTCCTGAGGTAATTTTTCATCCTCTTGATGCCTACTATCACTCCTCTGAATTTTTTGTCAATTCGGAAACATCCTGTATATATGAATTTATATATATATATATATATATATATATATATATACAGTCGAACCTCGTTAACGTGAACATGCATAACGTGAATTACACAGCTGCCAACATTTTAATTTATTCCGGAGCATTTTTAGCCCCACCTTTATTATTCGTACCACTTTATTTGTAAAATGCTTTTCTCCAATATATAACTACGAGTAAATAAGAAAAAATTTCTCTTAAAATAAAAGTGGTATGGAATAAAGGCGGGCCAAAAATGCTCCGGAATAAATTAAAATTTTGGTAACTCTGGAATTACTTTAAACATGACTTGTTTCCACAATCACCTTCAAAAGGAAGATTAATTTCTGAATTACTGATAGCATGGGCAAATTTCTTATCCCCTTGAGATTCACGTTAATGAGATTCCACTATATATATATATATATATATATATATATATATATATATATATATATATATATATATATATATATAAACAGAAAGAGAGAGAGTTTTTTAAATGACGCCAAAAAAATCTAACTTTATTCATAAATACGGTCATACTTTTTAATTCGACCAAACAATTTTTTAAAAATTGTTAAGAGTGATAACATAGTAAATTTTTGTAAGATTTTTTAGTTAATGTTATTTAAGTTTTTCACTAAAAACATTAAATTATTAATTTTCGTTATTTGAAGTACAGGCAACAAATTGAAAACATATGCAATTTCTTAAAAAAAAACTTTATGAAAAACATTTTTTTCTTTTTTTTTTTTTTTTTAAGGACAGAGGACTATTAGTCTCAATCTACGGATTTTTACAATATCAGTTTTTCGATAGTTGGACATTTATCGAAATAGAAAATTTATCGAAAATATAATTGAATAATTTGAAAGCGATGTTATAATTTGGAGAAAAAAAATAAAAACCTAACAGTCTTTTGTCCTAAATTAAATTCTGCTTTTGCCAGAATTTCATCAAAATCGTGTTTTTTTTTTTTTTTTTTTTTTTTTACTTTTTTTTCTTAAAAAGGAAAAGAAAAGAAAAGAAAATTAATAATAATCACTTTCAAAATGGACACTATCGAAAAAGTTTTTTTTTTTCTTTTTTTTTTTCTCAAAAAAACTTTTTATATATTATTATTCGCGTGAAAATATATTTTATTATATGTCGAAAAATAAATTAACTCGTAAATTTTGTTGGCAACAATTATAAATTAAAATAAATAATTTAAAAGTTTAGAAGTTAGTAATTCTAATTTTTTTTTTTTTTTTTTTTTTTTTTTTTTAAATACAGAGGAATATTAGCGTCGTCATTAGTGTTTTATGGGGAACAAAAGTTAGACATCAAATTTCAGTCATTTTAAAAAGTCATTTGTAGAAGTATATAACAAGTATTAATCGTGCGTTCGTGTTTTAGATGTGCGCTCATGTAATATGTCAGACAATATACGACAAAGTGTTATTTCTCTTTATTTTATTTTATTTTTTAACACTATTAGTCTCACTCTACGGATAAAACTTTGTCGCCAGTTTTACAATGGTTGGACATTTATCGAAATCGAAAGTTTATCAAAAATATAATTGAATAGTTTGAAAGCAATGTTATAATTTGAAAAAAAATAATAATAATAATAGTCCTCCGTACTAAACTAAATTCTGCTTTTGACAGAATTTCATCAAAATCTTTTTTTTTTTTTTTTTTTTTTTTTTTGAAAGAAAAGGATGAATGAATGGGTTTTACGTCGCACTAGTGCTGTTCAATGAGCAATTGGCGGCGGTCTGGGACTCACCCCTAGAGGTAGTCCGGAGACGTGCCACCACAATTTTGATCCTCCACGGAAAGGATGGCTCTTCCACTTTGGTGACCCCCCAGAGGTATAATTTTTGATTGGAACATTTGAAAGAAAAGGAAAAGAAAATTAATAATAATCAGACATCGAAACGGACAGTATCGAAAAAGTTGAAGAAGCCCTTTTTTTAGACATAAATACATAATTTATTTAATTTTTAATTGTTTCTAAAATGCTTTACCGGGTTGTTTTTTTTTTTTTTTTTTGTATAATTTCTTGTATTAAATGGGGAACCCTATTTTGCTCATACTTTTATGGGACACTTTTACGTTAATTTATAAGAATCCTTCGTATTTTGCTTATATTTTTAATGGTTTTTAGGTTTAAAATAGTGTTTGCTGAAATAAATATTTTATTTTACCATGTTTCTTTTTTTTCTGTTTTAAACAGTTTAACCTTATTAAAACGAACCTATACAACGGACTTGTTTTAGTTATAACTTTCCATTGTTTTATTATTTATTTATTTATTCGTTTAGGTGATATCATAGTCAAAAGACTCCACTCACACATTTGCACTGACCAATTTCCAATACAACCAAATGTGGTGAAAACTCGATATCGAAAATTTTGACCAAATGTAATATTCCATTACCGACACTTAGTTGGATAATGGAAGAAATTATTTTTGTTGTACCAATGAAATTTTTTTAATCAAGAAACAATTATCCGGGTGTAATGTAAGTTCAGAAATTGAAAATACAAAAGAAATTAAAAACAAACAATTTACCCGAAGCAGTGTTTATTTTAACTTAAAAATACAGTACAAAATCCATTTAGACCTGCTGATGACATGCAGCCAAAACTGCTTCGGGCGGGTTGAGTTTTGGAGGGTCCAGTTTTTAGGATATTGTAAAACAGGGCTATGAATTGAAGACTTTTATAGAACAATCATAATATCATTTATATTGTTTATTATGCTTTAAATAGATCAGAAAGAGTAAAGACAGTAATTTATGGCAACTGTCGCTTTCGAGCTTTTTTCTTGCTGTGTGGAAAGCAAGCACAAAAACTATCTTTAAAATTGTCTTTTTGTTGCTTCCACCAAATTAGTAGTTTAGGTTTTTTCTTTGGAATAACACTCTGTAGAGACTTTTTTTCTGTTTCATTTTCTATTTTACAGTGTTCATGATAATTTCTTTCGTTTAAATAAGATATGAACTCAATTTCGTAATTTTCCATTATATTTGAGTCGAAATTGATTTTTGTGACATTATTGCGAACATTACTTTCAGTTGATGCCAGCTTTTGCTTATGAGGAATGTTTTTTTCATGAAGTTCTATTTCTCGAATAGTTTTACTTTCATTTTTATTCATTTTGATATTGTTTTCATTAACAGAATTACTCTTGAAACAAATTTTGAACTTTGATTTTTTTTGTATGTTTTCTTTACAGACCTTTTTTTCAAAATAATTTTCATCACAAACTCGTTCTGTTTCATTTCTGCTCATTTTTTTCAGAGGCATGTCACAATCAGATGTATTTTCTGCTTTCATAAGTTCGTGTCTTTTAAGCATAATGTAGTCAATCAAACTATGAATGTTCTTATATTCAGCGGGATTTTCAAACTTAGGAGGATGGTCTTTGATATTTGCATGTGTTGCTTTGGTGATCTCACATGTTTTCACAGTAGGATTAGTTCCGTCATTGACATTATCTTGACGTATTTTGTTACATCGATTTTCTTCAAATACATATTTACTAACTGGGTGATTTTCTTTTGCAAAAGTATGGCGTGCTTTACCTTTTACCCATTTTTTCATTCCAAAGACATTTTTATCAGTACAATAAGTTCTTATTTTATGACCAATTATATTTTCCCATGTAAGGAGTGGATTCACTTTTTCTGAGATGATTTTAGGCCAGTTGACTTCATTTTTTACAGTTTGGTCATCCAATAAAACTTTCACGGACACATTCAATTGTGTTTTACTACTTTTAAGTTCGATGGTGAAGCTATGAAATCCATCCTCTGTTTTTCCCGCATAGATATAATTGATTCTTTCCAGATTCATAAGAGTCAATTCTGAGAGTTTAAATTTGTATATTCCTTTACTGATTTCACCTCGACGATACTTTTTACGTAATTCCTCCATTTTGAAAACAAAATAACTCACTTAAATGGTAAAATTTCTTAAAATTCGCTTTTTAATAAGAGACGGTCTCAAATTACATGCTATTCGTAATTTGTTCAATGACTGCAAAGTATTTATTGTTAGGAAAACCAATTTGTACTTTTTATTTTGGTCATTGTTGTAGTTTATTTTTAGTATTGTTATAAAATATCATAAATTCGTAACAATTACTTTAATTTTACTTATATTGTTGCATATGATGTGTCTTATTAATTGTTGTAGAAATAAAACCATTCTTATTAAATTTAGGCATTTGTAAACATTTCTCTCACACCGGCAAAAAGTTATACAAATCAAAAATGCTTTTTTTTTTTTTTTTTTTTTTTTTTTGTTGTTAAAAAAGAAATTTTTTCTATTAAAATTCTTGTATGATAGTTTTAATTTATTCAAAAATTAAAAATTACTGTTTTTTCTTCCCCGTTAAACCAACTTTCTAAAAGAAAATTTCGGAAAAACATATTCTATGATGAACGACACTTTTTGATTTAGTTTCCTTGCATATGAATATTTATAAGTAATTTAAAAATTTTCAATAATATATACATCATAAAAAACAAGTTAAATGATAGTTATAATCTGTTTTTACGAGGAGTTTTTTTTTTCTTCTTCTTCTTCTTCTTCTTCTTTTTCGCTCATTTAAATCACTCTTGAAATTCTAATGCATTTCCTTCAAAACTAAAGTCCAACATAGATAAGGGATAATAAAGGGATTTTTATTTTAAGAATGCATTGTTTTTTAGAATTTTTTTTTTTTTTTTTTAATATGAAACAAAAACAATTAATTTTAAAAGTTTATCTTCCTTTGGTGAAATCTGAATTCATATAAACAGCATATTTTAAAACGTTATTAGTATACTTTAAATCGATAATTATCTAAAAAGACGAAAAATATCTTTTAAAAGAAAAAGACTAGAGAAATAAAAATAATTTAAAGATAAATAAATAAATATATATATATATATATATGTAGTAAGTGCTTATATTATTTATTTATTTATTTTTATTTTAATCCGTTTAAACTGAGTATTTGAATTTTACATCTATTAGTTTTCTATTATAATACTATGAACAATAATTCTCGTGTACAAAGAATATTCAAACGTTTGGGTAATGATTTTGAAAAAAGAATACGTAAGCTGCTGTTTGTAAAAAAAATGCAACACCATGAAGGAATCATCAGAATTAAATGAAATTTAATGCACAAACGACTTGTATTGGTACAAATGAATGACAAAATTTTCAAAGCAAAAAAAAAAAATAATTAAGTGTCCGAAATTAGTATTTGGTGTAGCCTCCACGCGCTGCAATAAGTGCTGCTATACGACGTGGCATTGAGTCAAACAGATTTTGAATGTCTGCTTGTGGAAGAGAATTCCATATTGCTTGTATGCGCAGCCAAAGTTCGTCTTTTGAAGCTGCAGGACGCGGATCACGAGCGAGATGTCGACCAACCAAATCCCACACGTGCTCAATAGGCGACATATTTGGCGAATAAGCAGACCTAGGAAGAGGTTGCATGTGTTGGGCTGAACAGAAGTCTCGAACAGTCTTTGCAACATGTAGGCGTGCATTATCCTGCTGAAAGATAGCTCCAGGGATGCCTTGAAGGAAGGGAACGACTTCGGGCTATAGCACTTCACGGACGTACCTGTTGCTATTGAGATTACCCTCAATTCGTAGCAAATTGGATCCTCTATGATACGAAATCGCACCCCAGACAATAACTCCGGGTGTTCGGCCACTATGTAGTTACATATGGGATTAAAATGACAGAATTTTGCATTTTATGACACCATTTTTTGCCATTTTTAAAAGCAAAAAAGTCAAAATTGCATTTTCAAGGCCAGTTTTAGAGCCCGCTGCTAATCAAGGGCATTTGAGTCACGTGCTCCTACTTCCCCTGCGTTGATCAGGCCCTATCACTTACTTACTTTTACTTCTGAAGATATTTTATTCTTGAATCTTGCAAAACTGTTGCTACTTCTTTACATCGACAGTTGGCGACAAATGTTAACTTACTTTTTGATATGCCCTCGTATCTTAAAACAACTAGTATTATGCCTATCCTATGCCGAAAACTTGGGTATAAACTTTTAGAAATATTAGACGAAACTAAAAATGTAGTGAAAGATTTTCTAGAGAAGGAATACGAAGCTAGAGACGAGAAAAAAAGCGCGCAAATGTTTATATGCTGTGCCTTAGGACCTTCTAGGTGAGTTTTGAAATGTTTCATAGAGAATGTGAAAAACAGGAGGTGGGGGTGGGGGAGTAAATGTAAAAAGAAACATTAATATAGTGAGTTTATTTCCTCTTGATACAAATATGAGCAGTTATATAACTGAAAATATACACTTGTCACTCTGTGCATAATGAGTGAGCGAAAGAAAAAAAGTCAACTAAGCTACTTTTCGCCCTTTATTTAATTTTTTTATCACTAATTTAAAAAGTTTGTATAATTCTATACAGATATATATATATATATTTCTTTTTTTTTTTTTTTTTTAATCAATAAATGCGGAAATATTTCATTCACTGCGAATTTCTTTTTTTTTTTTTTTCGTATATTTTTAAATTAGCTATTGTAATACATATAAAAAAATAAATTTTATCAAAATACTGTGTAAAACAAGGACGCAATTCGAAATATTCACAAATTAACAGTCTTCACATTATACTGCAGAAAATTACGTACATACTATTTCAAAATAAAAACATAATAACAATTAAAATCATAAATCAGGTAGAATGAATGGGTAAATTTTTGAATGATAGCTAAATCTTCTTCAAAGGATATCTTTTCTTACTGTAGGGGGAGGGGGGGCGTTGGTTTCCAAAAAGAAATAGATTTTTAAAAAATCATTGCACCCGACAATTTACTTTGAATAATCAAATAAAATAATAATATATTAGAAATATTATAGAAATATTATGAGTGAGATTATAATAGTATCAGTGTTGCCAGACTTTGCGATTTTTTTATTCAATAGTCACCAATAATTTTGAGAAGTGATGATATTTGATATACAAAATAGACGATTAATCTTCTGTTATGTGTATTATGTGTATCAAATATCACTTCTCAAAATTGTTGGTGAGTACTGAATAAAACAGTCGCGTAGTCTGGCGGCAACACTACAATGGTACCTAATATACATCATCATCGCTCGCATCACGTACCTCAAAATTACAAATTTTCAAATACAAACCATAAATCCCATATAACTAGGGGCAACCAATAGGAATTGCGTTACGCCACTTTGACATGTCATTAATACGACCTGGGACCTTTAACAAAAAAAAAAAAAAAAAAAAACTGCCTTAATCAAAATCGTAATTTTTTGAATTACTCAAAATTTTACTTCAACTGCTTAACTGAAAATTTCGATTTTTTGAGTTACTCGTCACAGGATTCGATAAGGATTTATTTAACAAAACCGTATGAAGTGTACTTTTTTTAGCTAGGAATTTTTGCTAGTGTTCGGACACTTTTGTTACCGACTGTAACTTCCTAAAAAAAAAAAAAAAAAAAAAAGAATTACTAAGTGTATAAAATATTTCCGAATTTATTGATTTAAAAAATATGCATATTTGTACAACATTATGCAAAATTTTCCTACATGAGTGATATAAAGTTTAAATAAAAGAAGAAACATTGTTTAGTCGATAAGTTTCCTCTTTTCTTTTTTTTTTTTTTTTTAATTGCACAACAATTTTAATTCATAATTAAATTACAAATAAAACAAATACGGCAAACTTTGTTTCTTTTATTCACGCATTTATAAATTTGGATCGCTTCCATATTTTTATTTTACGTGATTTAAAATCACAATTATACGTTGAAATATTCTTTTTTCTTCGCTCTTTTGCATTTATACTACCGATATTCCTCGATTAAAGTGCTTTTAGATGATAACTGTTTCTTAAGTGAATATTATGCAGCATATATTGATTTTCGATTTCAATTTTCTCTTTCGTAATTTCCACGCATTAAGATACACACAATTTCTCATATAGATTCAAATTCAGAATATTTGTTTGAAAATGAGATAATAACGAAAAAGTCATGCAGTTTGGCATAGATTATTAACACTTTCCAACTGTACGTACTCGTCTCGTCGTTTAACCTTCAATGTACTTCGTATACGTGATTACACAAAGGACGGACAAAAATACAGAAAGACAAACTAGTTGAATTCATAATAACTCTTAAGCATTATTGAAAAATATTTAAAAAAAAAGCTTTAACGCAAACGAAAACGTAATTCCTGAAAATTCCAATTGTAGCCCTTAACGTATCTGAATATTTCTGTGTAACCACGTAAAATTTAACGCTAAATATAAGAAAATATTTTATTTAGCTGATAGACAATAAATTTCAGTTTCATTTTGATTTATCCAGTACAAAGTTACTTAAATATAATTTGTAAAAATGTCTTTCATAAAACGCAATGCATCGGCATTCTTTTGGATTTCCCAATATAGAAACAGGTTGCGCTATGTATACCACTTTATACAGGGATTTTCTGCTATTATCACAATTTTGTGAATGAAATACCTATACGTGATTTGCCAAATAAATAATTTGTTTTACACTTCGTACATTATCCGTATATCGCATTAGAAAACTTTTGAGAATTAAAAAATTATTAAATTTAAAATATTTATTTGTATCAGCTTGCCTTCATAGATAATTTTACGTATATTTTCAGTAAAATAATTTAAAATATCATTTCAAAAATAAGAAAAATTATTAAATAATAAAAACTTTGTTTTATAGCTATTTTATCGGTTTTTGTTACAAAAATTTGTAAAACACTATGAGATAATTAATTGAATTTTGACACTAATATTTTCAAAATACTCTCCAACTGTTTTTTATTTATTTTTTTATTTTTATTTATTTATTTATTTTTTCAATTCCACGTAAGCTACACTATAAAAAAAATTCTATTAAAAAATAAATAAATAAATAAATAAACTACATAGTAAAATTCCTACATAAATTTTCTCTTTTCGAAAATTACAGAAATTTTGTATAATACTATATCCCAATCTGTCAAAAATAAAAAATAAACATAAATAAATAAATAAAAACATTTTAACCAACCATTGATACAGTTATTACATGGTTGTTACATATTTTTCTGCTTTGCATTAAAGAACTTGGTATCAAAGTAGGATTGTGAAGTGATAAAAAAGAGGACAAATTCTGCTTCCGTGTCTGAGACATAGTCACATCATCTACTATGTGGTAAACTCTGAACCGGAGGTTTTTTTTTTTTTTTTTTTTTTTTTTTTAGAGTGTCCTACCGAAAAAATCTGCAATGTATGAATATTTTCTGTATTGTTATGTTACAGGAAATTTTTCTGACCGTATTTTTTGCATAGTATACGGATATTTTCTTTAAACTTGGCTGCCAGAAATTTTCGGTTATATAACAGGATATTTCTGGCGTGCAAAACCAGTTAAAAGGCGCCTTAAAACGATCGGTTTTTACTAACATTCTTTTAAACACTTTCCAGCAAAATTGAAAAATATTTATGACTTAGGTCGGTCTCACGAAAATATTCATGGAGTTCCTTGAAGCTGACATGTGTTATTCAAGTTCATTATAGGATGTTCCCTATTAAAAATGAGGTAAATACCACCAATAGTTTGTGTACAGGGACAACCGAAAGAATTTCAATGCATTGCGCTCTATGAGAGGTATTTCTACAAGCCGTGTTTAATACATTTATTTTGCACAAATCATAATGAAATTGACATTTGTTATTCATGCATGAAAAAAAAAAAAAAATCTGGTTTCTTATGCCATTCGGAAATTCCGAGCCCCGGTAGTGGAACAACCCGGATTTAAGGCAGCAGGGGAGCGCCTTCCGTTTTTCAGAAGAGCGCCACGAGGGAGGAAGGTAGACTTAGCTCCAGAAGCTGGCAAAAGACGGCAGCGCCAGCAAACAATCAGAACTCGAATTTTGATCCGGATCAAGGCCGTGTTAAGACCATGTTCCGGTACCCGAGGGAACTTCGAGGACTTTGCGACCACGACGGAATTTAACGTGCCCCAGTCGCCATTAGCGTACACGACGGTCTTCGGTCGGCTGAAGGACCGAACCCGCAATCCTTCGATCACGAACTCGCTGCTCTTACCGACCAGGCTACCGCGGCCTCTTTTTTTTTTTTTTTTTTTTTTTTTTTTTATGTATATATATATATAGAGAGAGAGAGAATATAGTATGATTAGAATTAATATTAAAAGAGCCACACAAAAATATTCAAGTACATTAAGGGCTAAAATTGAAAATTGAAGGAATTTGTTTTTAGTTTTTATTAAGCGTATTTAAAACTTTCTAACAATGTTTAAGAGTCATTATAAATTGAATTAGTCCATCAGTCTGTCTTTCTGTCCGTCTGACTGTGTATAGGAATTATGACTGATTCATTATCATATCTTTTGACATGCACACTGATTTCTTTTGAATAACTAAGAACTGCTCAAAGTACTTGATTTTATACTCTTATTAGAAAAATACTAGGACAATAAATATTGTTAATTTAACTAAAGAAAATGTATTGCTCTGTTCGTCTTTTGTTCGCTGTATTTAAAAGATAAATAAAAATATTCATTCAAAAAAAAAAAAAAAAAAAGTTTTGTTCTATTTTAATCTGATTAAATAAAACACTAATAAATAAATACATTGTTGCATTTCTAAAATATATATTAAAGAGAGATAAAGTCAAATACTTTATTTTTATTATTATTATTATTTAAATAATAACATGAAAAGTAATTATCAAAAGAAAATCCAAGCAATAAACAGCAAGAAATATTTATTCTGCTAAATTATCAAATTTGTAAATAATCCTAGTTTAATAAGGGGAAAAAAATCTATTCTTTTACTCCCCTTTATTATGCTGTATTTAAAAGATAAATGAGAATTTTAAATTAAATAAACTACTAAAATCCTTTTCATATATCTAAAAGATAGAGTCATTGCATAGAAATAAAGATAAATAAAATCCTTATGGAAAAGATTAAAAGAAATGTTCTCTATTCGATTACGTTACAGCTTTATGCATGAATTAGTATTGTACATAAAATAAATAAATAAATAAATAAATAAATGAAAAGTAAAGCTTTAAAAAAATCTGAGAAAATGGTTAGTAAATAATTATTATAAGTAATTTTAATCACATATTTTCTTTATTTATAGATTTATTTATTTATTTATTTATTTATTTTATTTTATTTTTTCTGTTCGGAGACACGAGCACTGTAAAATTTTTCATAAAATTTAGGGTGTGCTTCTTTATTATATTCCTGATTAAATTCATTGGTCTTCTGGTAAGTGACGTCACATAAATGTACAGGTACCTATGAACTGTATTGTCCAATCAATGATCTGTTAATTCTCCTTTACTTTTATTAATGCTAAAACAGAACAGTCTTCAATATGTAATCGTTTGTGTAACATGCGTGTGTCAGCTGTAATTGTCTTAGTCATTTATTAAATTCTATGTGTTAAAAATGTAGAAGCCTAGTCTTATCATTTATGGATAAATCATAAATCTTCTTCCTGCCAAACGAATAGTACATAGGGCATGCCTGTTAATTTTATGAAAATTTAATCTAACATTCGAACTACAAAGTTAAATTAAATTTATAAGATTAGTTCCTTCACCTTTGGAAAAAAAAAATCTGTCCTTAGAACCGAAAAGAACGAAATTTTCGCGGTTCACAAAATTTTCTGTATTGAAAAAAATTCTGTAAATTTCAGAAAAAGCGACCTTATTATTTTCAAGCGACCTTTTTTTTTTTTTTTTTTTTGTAGATTTTAGACTACTTTCCTAAATTGTTCTTAGAGATTAGGAGAATTTTCGAAAATCGGGGGTAGCTGTGCAAATATTAAATTTGTCTTTTAAATTTAGGTAAACACTTTTGAAATATTTTGCAATGTTATTTCTATTTATAAATTCTTCACTTTTACCCGCATATAAAAAAATATACTTTTGAAATAAAATGATTGAATACATATAGTAAAATTATATTACATTATTAATAAATGTACAATAAATGAAACTTTAAATGTAAAAGGTAATAGAAAGGAATGGCTTTGGATGTTTAAGTTGAAAAAATATTTTCTCAAATTTCTTTTTTTAAAAACTGTAGATTTTTTTTTTTTTAATAAACTTTCTGAATTTAGTCAAATTTATTACTTCCTTCAATATTCCTGCTTTAGCATAAAATGTAATAAGCACCGAAACTGTCTTTCTAATCAGGTGAAGACTACTTATTTGAACGCACATGGCCCACGTGTGGTACTCGTACCCAACACAAACCATGGATGTCCGTCCTAGCAAATGAAAATAATATACTTTTGTAATAAAAAGTTTGAATACATATAGTAAAATTATATTAAATCAATAATAAATGTACAAGGAATGAAACTTTAGATGTAAAAGCAACAGAATGGAATGCCTTTGTCTTTAAAAAATATTTTCTCAAACTTCCTTTTTAAAGAATTGTTTTTTTTTTTTTTTTTTTTTTTTTTTTTAATAATCTATCTGAATTTAGTCAAAACTATTACTTTTTCAATATTCCTGGTTTTGCATAAAAAATAATAAGCACCAATACTGTCTTTCTAATAAGGCAAAGACTACTTGTTTGTACGCACATAGCCCACGTGAGGTACTCGTACCCGACACAAACCACGGATGTCATAGCAACACCATGAAACTTTTCGGTTGTCCTAAACGAAGACACTGAGCCGCCCAGACGATGTAGTGGTTAGCGTCCCTGACTCCTACACGGTTGGGCCTGGGCTCGAATCCCGGAGAAGGCATGGATGTGCTGTCCTGTTAGGGGTAGCGATGGCCACCCATTGGGTGCCCCTTCACAAATGGTCATCAATTCGGCGATCCCCCGGCCAATGCTTAGTTGCAAGCAACGAGATATATAAAGTAGAGTGATAAATGGTAACCCTTGAGAAGGTCCAAGATGAGTCATGTGACATGCTCTCCTTGTACATTCGATGGTTCCCTTGGTAACAGCTTATTTTCAGTAAATTTCTATGGCAACGGTTTGGAGATTGTTCTTCGCATAAGTCATAAACGCCAATGTTTTTGTTTACTTACGTAGTTTAATATGCTTTTGTTCTAAATCATTTTGATTTTGATTTTACTTCTCTTTTATTTCGTGTAGTTGAACTTTAACCGACAAAATGCTTAAAAATAGTTGAAAAATTATTATTTGTTGTTAAATTTAGCTCTTTAAAAGTTTAAATTTTCTTTTATAAACACTTTTAAGCTTTGTTGGGAAACGATGAAAAAAAAAGGTATTTTATTATTTATTAAAATGTGAAATATGTGTAAAATTATTTTAAAAACAATTTATTTCGGTCATAGGACTGTCATGTTACCTAATAATAATGATAAGTTGTCGAACTGATATTTTAAATGCCAAAATAGCGATAAAGGGCCAAACACAGCAACCTATTCGAGCATGTCACGTGATTCATCTTGAACCACGGAAAGTTAATCCTTCATCCATTGAATCAGCACTCTAATTTATATATCTCGTTGGTTGCAAGTGCCGCGCCATTAGCATTATAAAAAAAACGAATACACTGGAACACTCTGGAAGAAAAGATGTTTTTCTTTCTGAAATGAATAAAAGATTTGGTTTTATGCTATTATTTTACAGTAATCTATAATATTAATCAAACATGAAATTTGTCGTAAAATTTTATCCCTATTTATAGTTAATGGAAGAGATTAAAAGTAGCATCTTTCGAAAGGTATGGTTAATGTGCATTGCAGAAAAAAAAAATATCCTCATTTGATGCCAAGAAGTCATACAAAAATTAATTTTTACACTTTTTTTCATTTTATACACTTAATCTTTTGCGCATAAATTCCTATCAAAGAAAGTTGTTACGTCTGCACATACTACTTTTTATTATTATTATTATTATTATTGCAACACAACGGTTTGTGATTTATTTTATTTTCGGGATTTTTTTTTTTTTTTTTTTTTACCTGAAACACAACGGTGCATAGCAGAATTCCTCTTTGCTTCATTTTAGCGATTTTTTTTAGGTAGAATTTACATCGCTAGAGAAACAGTTAAAAATTTAACATAACCATACTTTTTTCGACACTGGAACATTGAAACTAATTTAAATGCAAAATTCAGTTCGTGGGTTGTATTTAGGAACCTAGACCAATTAAAAACATTTTTGGAAATAAATTAGCAATTAAAAAATATTTTTTCTTTGTATCTTGATTATTCATTAACATCTCAATTATATTTTATTATACATTCGTAAAAATTTTTTATTGAAAGTTTAAAATATTTTCTCTAGTTAAATGACAGTGAAAAGGAATTAGAATTTGGATGTTTATTCTTTTGATGTGTTAACTTAAAGTTTGAACACTCTTTATCCTTATTCAAATTATTAAGGTTTTCATTTATTCAACTGACACCACATATTATATATATATATTAAACATTAGAATATACTTTTTTTTCCTTAAATTTTTTAATTGTAAACACTTATCTTTAAAACTATAAACATGAGTTATTTATTTCAGTAAACTTTTCGGTACGTTATTCAGCATGCTAATTTTAAAAATTTAATTTTATGTTAATATGCAATAATATATTTGTTTTTAAAACATTAGAATACACTTTTTAACACTTTCCACAAGGTTGAAAAGTGTTTATGACTTCGGTTTGTCTGTCTGTCTGTCTGTCTGTCTGTCTGTCCGCGCTCTAACTCCCGTAAATATTTATGGAATTTCTTGAAACTCATATATGTTATTCAAGTTCACTATCGGACGGTCCCTATTGAAAATGGAGCTTATACCTCTACTGGTTTGTGTACAGGGACACCCGAAAGTTTTTCAAAGCATTGAGTTCTATGAGAGGTATATCTATAAACCATATTTTCATACCTTTACTGTAGACATATCTTAATGAAATTGAAATATGCTATTCAAGTTCACTATCGGACGTTCCCTATTGAAAATGGAGTTTATACCTCTACCGGTTTGTGTACAGGGACACCCGAAAGTATTTCAAAGCATTGTGTTCTATGAGAGGTATTCCCATTAACCGTATTTTCATACCTTTAATGTAGACATAACTTAATGAAATTGAAATATGTTATTCAAGTTTACAATCGGACGTTCCCTGTGGAAAATGGAGTTTATACCTCTACTGTTTTGTGTACAGGGACACCCGAAAGTATTTCAAAGCATTGTGTTCTATGAGAGGTATTTCTATAAACCATATTTTCATAACTTTACTCTAGACATATCTTAATGAAAATGAAATATGATATTCATGTTTACTATAGGACGTTCCCTACTGAAAATGGAGTTTATATCTCTACTGGTTTGTGTACAGGGACACCCGAAAGTATTTCAAAGCATCGTGTTCTATGAGAGGTATTTCTATAAACCATATTGTCATACTTTTAGTGTAGACATATCTTAATGAAATTGAAATACGTTATTCACTATCGGACGTTCCCTATTGACGATGGAGTTTATACCTCTACTGGTTTGTGTACAGGGACACCCGAAAGTACTTCAAAGCATTGTGTTCTATGAGAGATATTTCTATAAACCATATTTTCATAACTTTACTGTAGACATACCTTAATGAAATTGAAATATGTTATTCAAGTTCACTATCGGACATTCCCTATTGAAAATGGGGTTTATACCTCTACTGGTTTGTGTACAGGCACACCCGAAATTATTTCAAAGCATTGTGTTCTATGAGAGGCATTTCTATAAATCATATTTTAATACCTTTACTGTATACATATCTTAATGGATTTTAAATATGTTGTTTAAGTTCACTATTGGATGTTTCCTGTATAAAATGGAGGAAATACCACCATCGGGTTATACACAGGGGCACTCAAAAGTATTCCAAAGCATTGCGTTCTATGAGAGATATTTATATAAATCAAATTTTAATAACTTTATTTTCCATGAAGTTTTAGGAAATTGAAATATGTTATTTATATGCACAAAAGAATACTTTGCATAGAATATAGCATGATTCGCATTATATTTACAGGGTGGCTCAAAAATATCCAGTTATATTAAGAGCTATTAATAAAAAATTGCTAGAATTGTACTTTTGTTCACGTTAAGCGTTTTTAACACTTTCTAACATTTTTTAAATGTGAATATGATTTCAGTTTTGTGTATCTGCCTGTCTGTCCGTGCTCTAACTCCCGTAAATATTTATGGAATTTCTTGAAACTGACATATGTTATTCAAGTTCACTATCGAATGTTCCATATTGAAAATGGAATTTATACCTCTACTGGTTTGTGTACAGAGATACCCGAAAGTATTTCAATGCATTGTGTTCTATGAGAGGTACTTCTATAAACCATATTTTCACACCTTTACTGTAGACATATCTTAATGAAATTGAAATATGTTATTCAAGTTCACTATTGGATGTTTCCTGTATAAAATGGAGGAAATACCACCATCGGTTTATGTACAGGGACACTCAAAAGTATTTCAAAGCATTGCGTTCTATGAGAGATATTTGTATAAATCAAATTTTAATAACTTTACTTTCCACAAAGTTTTAGGAAATTGAAATATGTTATTTATATGCACAGAAGAATGCTTTGCATAGAATATAGCACGATAAGCATTAGATTTACAGGATGGCACAAAAATATCCAGTTATATTAAGAGGTATTAATAAAAATTTGCTAGAATTGTACTTTCGTTTACTTTAAGAGTTTTTAACACTTTCTAGCATTTTTTAAGTGTGAATATGATTTCAGTTTTGTGTATCTGCATGTCCGTTTGTCTGCCTGCCTGTCTGTCTGTCCGAGCTCTAACTCTCGTAAATATTTATGGAATTTCCTGAAACTGATATATGTTATTTATTTTCACTATCGGATGTTCCCTAATGAAAATGAAGTTTATACCACTACTGGTTTGTGTACAGGGACACCCGAAATTATTTAAAAGCATTGTGTTCTATGAGATTTATTTCTATAAACCATATTTTTATACCTTTACTGTAGACATATCTTAATGATACTGAAATGTGTTATTCAGATTCCCTATTGGATGTGTCCTGTATAAAATGGAGGAAATACCACCACCGATTTATATACAGGGACACTCAAAAGTATTCCAAAGCATTGCGTTCTACGAGAGGTATTTCTGTAAATCAAATTTTAATAACTTTACTTTCCACGAAGTTTTAGGAAATTGAAATATGTTATTTAAATGCACAAAAAAATTCTTTGCATAGAATGTAGCATGATTAGCATTATATTTACAGGGTGACACAAAAATATCCATTTATATTAAGAGTTATTAATAAAAAATTGCTAGAATTGTATTTTCGTTTACATTAAGCGTTTTTAACACTTTCTAACATTTTTAAGTGTGAATATGATTTCAGTTTGTGTATCTATCCATCTGTCTGTCTATCTGTCTGCCCGCGCTCTAACTCCTGTAAATATTTATGGAATTTCACGAAACTGATATATTTTATTGAAGTTCACTATCGGATGTTCCATATTGAAAATGGAGTGAATATCTGCTCTGGTTTGTGTACAGGGACACCCAAAAGCATTGTGTTCTATGAGTGTTATTTTTATAAATATTTTCCGTATAGAATGTTCCCCATTTAAAATGACATTAATAGGTCCTGTACAACTAGTTTGTTTACATGGACAACAACAAAAAAAAATGCCGATGCATTACGTTTTAGGACAGAAATTTTTGAAAGTTATATTTAAAAGTCTTTCTACTGAAAAAATCATAAAAATATTGAAATGTATTATTTATATTCTAAAATAATGTTTTGTATAGAATATGATATGATTAACTTTCTGATTTACAGGGCTACGCTAAAATATTCAGATAGATGAAAAGCTGTAATTATTATCTAATGGCTGCATTTTCTTTTGCGTTAAGCCTTTTTAACACTTTCCAAAATGATTAAGAGTAATTTTAAAATCAGTTAGTCTATCTGTATATTTTTCAGTCCTTCTGTCTGTTGTGTGATAACGTAGGGAAAGAATATTAAAAGTTATTCCATACAACAATTACGTACAGTTGGAAAGTGTTACTAATCAATGCGTACTGCATGATTTTTCTTTCTTGTTCTTTTTTTTTTTTTTTTTTTTTAACTTTTTACTTTCTTCTATATTCAATAGAAGAAAGAATTGGATTCGTAAAAATTTTCGACTTCGGGTTTTTGACGGATTTACACGTTTTGAGAGCTGTAGAACACGACTTGATCATTTTTAGAAAATGTCTGTCTGTCTGTCTGTCTGTCTCTGTGTGCGTGTGTGACAAAATTTTGTGGCAACTGTATCTTAGGAACTACTGCACAGAATTTCATACAAATTGGTATGTAGTTACACCTTGACATAAATTAGTGCCTATCAACTTTTAGTAAAAATTGTCTTACAGGTTGCGTTGCCAACCCGTTTTTCCTAAATTTTTAACATGGTGATATAGGATTGGTGTAATTTTGGTGTTTTTTTTTTTTTTTTTTTTTTTTTTTTTGTGTAATTAATCATGGTGTAATTTTATTTTTTTTCTTAAATTTTTTAAATTGTAAAACACTTTTCTTGAAAACTATAAACAGGAGTTATTTATTTCAATCAAATTTTCGGGTAAGATATTCAGCATACTAATTTTAAAAATTTAGTTTTATGTTAATATGCAATAATTTACATATTTCTTAAGAATACACCAGTAGGCGACTTAAAAGTAATGTTAAATAATTAGATTTCAGATGCAAATAATTTGCCAAAAGTACATTTAAATTATATCATAAGCAAATGAAAGCACGTACTAGATTTTTTTTTTTTTTTTTTTTACTTTCTTCTATATGTAATATAGAGAAAGTATTGGATTCGCGAAAATTTTCGAAGTCCATTTTTTGATGGATTTACATGTTTTGGGATATGGAGAACACGAATTAATAGTTTTTAAAAAATGTCTGTCTGTCTGTCTGTCTGTATCATTTTTTTGTGGACGCTGTATCTCACGAACCAATGAATGAAACTTAACCAAACTTGGTATTTAGTTGCACCCTGACATAAACTGGTGCTGATTAGATTTTGGGATCAATCGCTCAATAGGTGGCGTTGTGATCGCATTTTATGCAAATTTTTAACATGGCAGAATAGGACAAAATTCCGTATAAATGGGCATAAAGAGAGTTATTTTACACTTGTGATTGTAAAATTAATATGAATTATTGATAATAGTAGTAGTTAGCTAGGAAAAAAATTGTGTGCATGGGGGGGGCATCGGTTCCCCCCCCCGGGGGGGAAAATCCCTCCCCGGGGAAGTAAATTTTCAAGATGGGTATCTTTCGAAAGGTCTCGTTGATAATAGTAATAGTTAACTTGGAAAAAATTTTTGTGTATGTGGGGGCATCGGTTGCCCCCCCACCGGGGGGGAAGTTCCCACCCGGGGGGGCAAAGTTTCAAGATGGGTATCTTTCGAAAGATCTCGTCAATACCTTTAAAACGAATGGTTGAACGATAAATCTGTGATAATTTAAACCAAAGTTATCGATTTTTTTAACTTTTAACAAAAAAAAACAGAAAAATATCGCAATTTTTTTTTTTTTTTTTTTACGAAATTTAACCAAACTTGGTATTTAGTTGGTCCCCGACATAAACTGGTGCTGATTATGTTTGGGGATCAATAGCTCAACAGGTGGCGCTGTGATAGCATTTTATCTAAATTTTTAACATGGCAGAATAGGACAAAAATTCGTATAAATGTGCATAATTAGAGTTGTTTTAAACTTGTGATTGTAAAATTAATACGAATTATTGATAATAGTAGTATGTAACTAGGAAAAAAAAATTTTGCATGGGGGGGCATCGCTTCCCCCCCTAGGGGGGAAATACCCCCCCAGGGGGGGTAAATTTTCACATTGGGTATCTTTCGAAAGATCAGGTTGATAATAGTAGTAGTTAACTAGGAAAAAATTTTTGTGCATGTGGGGGGCATCGGTTGCCCCCCCACCGGGGGGGAAGTTACCACCCGGGGGGGCAAAGTTTCAAGATGGGTATCTTTCGAAAGATCTCGTCAATACCTTTAAAACGAATGGTTGAACGATAAATCTGTGATAATTTAAACCAAAGTTATCGATTTTTTTAACTTTTAACAAAAAAAAAATCGCAATTTTTTTTTTTTTTTTTTTTTTTTTTTTTTTTAACGAAATTTAACCAAACTTGGTATTTAGTTGGTCCCCGACATAAACTGGTGCTGATTATGTTTGGGGATCAATAGCTCAACAGGTGGCGCTGTGATAGCATTTTATCTAAATTTTTAACATGGCAGCATAGGACAAAAATTCGTATAAATGTGCATAATTAGAGTTGTTTTAAACTTGTGATTGTAAAATTAATATGAATTATTGATAATAGTAGTATGTAACTAGGAAAAAAATTTTCTGCATGGGGGGGCATCGCTTCCCCCCCTGGGGGGGAAGTACCCCCCCGGGGGGATAAATTTTCAAGATGGGTATCTTTCGAAAGGTCTCGTCAATACCTTTAAAACGAATGGTTGAACTATAAATCTGTGATAATTTAAAACAAAGTTATCGATTTTTTTCACTTTTAACAAAAAAAAAAAAAAAAAGAAAACCTTAGGAAAAAAAAAATCGTACTTTTTTTTTTTTTTTTTTTTTTTTTTTAATATTGTTACTGATTGAATATGTATAGGTAAATATAGAAGAAAGTCTTGTGGTGGCCACAACATACTAGTTTTTTTTTTTAGGACTGAGAACTATTAGTCTCAATCTGGGATTTTTGCGGTGTTACTTTTTGATAGTTGGACATTTATCGAAATCTAAAATTTATCGAAAATATAATTGAATAATTTGAAAGCGATGTTATAATTTCAAAAAATAATAATAATAATAATAATAATAGTCCTCCGTCGAACTAAATTCTGCTTTTGCTAGAATTTCACCAAAATCTTTTTTTTTTTTTTTTTTTTTTTTTTTTTTTTGAAAGAAAAGGAAAAGAAAAGAAAATTAATAATAATCAGTATCGAAATAAACTATCGAAAAAGTTTTTTTTAATAATTGTGAATTAGGAAATAAAAAGTGCGCGTGCAAAATGAAATAAAAATAAGTAAAAATATGAATTTAATGATTTAATTTTTATATAAAACATGATCGCGTGCTATCTTAAAAAGTAGATGTAAAATTTAAAGTTTATGTGGTGCGTGTGGCATCTATATATATATATATATTTTTTTTTTTTTTTTTTTTTTTTTTTTTTAAGAAATAGAATAGAATAAAGAAAGCAACGATGTTGTTTGCATTTTGTTATATAGTTTGAATTTTTGAATTTTACAAAAGTAATATCTACCGTAGAAATAATTTCTTATGTTAAAACTATAGGGAATTGTTATGCGAGCACAAGCGATTCTACTTTATCATTATTATTATTTTTATAGTTTAAGATTTTTTATTTTTTAAAGTTTAGTTTAGATAAGGAAACATTTTTGTCACTTGCATTATTTATTTATTTATTTATTTATTTCACGGAAAGAGGGGAAAATGCTACAATTATGAAAATAATTGCCTAAAAAAAGCGTAGACTCCTTTGCGTGCAAGGAGAAATTTATGTTGATGTGATATATGAATGAGTTAAATGTAATATTGGGAAAAAATAAATCTGTTAAGTAGCCTTTAAAGTATTTTGCATACTTGATACACTAAAATAATTAAATAGTAGAAACTTAATAATCTTGATTTATTGTTGTTTATGCACATTTATGAGCTTGAGAATGCGATAAAGCAGGTTGAAATAAGAGTTTGACTATAAACATTTCTTTTAGCAAATTAATTCAAAGTCGAGCTATAAAAAAAAGTATATTCAAATCCTGTCTGTGACTTTTTAAAATTAGTTGCCATAGATGAACTCTTCTCAGTTCCTCGTCATACATATATATACTCTCATAAATTTTTACTACAGGGTATACTATATTCATGTTAAGAGAAATGAACATGACACATAACGCGACACAATCGCTGAATAAAAGGCCCCATCTTCTAAGCTACATTCACCCAGCTTCGATACCTGATTAATTCTATTAACGTCTGTGAACGAAAATTCCAAAAAATGCATATAATACGTGTAATAATGTTTAAGGGAAGTCGTGTGGTTGTTTCACATCAGATTTCTTCTTCTTATTATTATTATTTATTATATATATATATATATAAAATAACTAATAATAATAATAAAATATAAATAAATAAATAAATAAAATTAATAATTATAATAATAATAATAATAATAATAATAATTAATTCACCAATAATCATAATGTCTAAATCATGACATGTTGGCCTTTGGAGGAGATTACTTAAGACTAAACATTAAACTAAACTACAGTAAACATTAGTTAAATCGTACATTTTCTGTATTTACTTAATAGTAAATCTCTTTTTTTACGTAAGATGGTGCTTGCTCACGTTATGTTTAAAGTTAAATATAAACTGAAATTTAAAAATGATTAACGTTAAAATCAAATAACCCTTTTTTAAAATCACCTTTTAATACAGTCATTAGCTTTTAAAGATTAATAACTATCACTTAAAGCATTCAATTATTGCATTTCTGTAGAACCTAAATCGATTAATCGTTTCTTTTTACTAATGTTCGTTTAGCAACCTGTTTATTTCTACTACCTCTGTATGTATCGTTTAACATGTGGATTTCTTAAAAATACTTATTCCTTGTATCAATTTTGGTTTTTGTTATTGTTTAATCTAATTTCCTTTTATTTTGTTTTGTCTCAAGATAGAGACTTGAGCTGTATATTGGCTTGAATTAGCTATACAGTTTTCCGAAATCTTGCACTCTGCTGATAGAAATGCAAGTTTCCTGATGAATGAACATTTCTATTTTTCAGCATTTGAAATTCCAATTTTCAATTCATGAATTCTCTTTTTTTTTTTCCTTTTATCGAATCTCTTTGGTAATTTTATCCTTTTCTTTTTTCTATAAAATGTTTACTGTTTCTATTACTTTAATGGTTTTTGCAAACTATTATCTCATCGTTAGGCTTATGCGTTATGTTT
>OZ005648.1:92996610-93066610 GCA_963930645.1 Salticus scenicus
GTGTCATTTCTCTTCTGCGTAAGTACTTTAACTTGTTTTTACTAATCATTGGTACTCAAATTAAATTATCACCGCGACAATAATTTTATTCGAAATAAATCTCATTTAAAATTTAATTATATGTTGGTATTTTCATCTATCTTTTGTTTGCTGAATGTTACAAAGGTATTAAATTATTCAAATTATATATATATATATATATATATATATATATATATATATATATATATATATATATATATATCTTAATATATATAAATCTCGTGTCACAATGTTTGTCCTCAATGGACTCCTAAACCACTTAACCGATTATAATAAAATTCGCACACCATGTGCAGTTCGATCCAACTTGAGAGATAGGATAGTTTAAATCTCAAATTATAGTCGCAATTTTAATTTATTGCTAATTATTTGTCTGTTATTATTTGACAGTCACAATTATCTGTTAACTCCAAATGATTCTAACAGATGTCGATACCTTTCGACTGGGTTGAAATGAAAGCTGAAATATATTTGGTGCTGCCATCTACACAAAGAATCTTCAACTTTTTAACCTATTAATAAATTTCGTATAATTCAATTATTTCCACTTTTTAAATTTTTGGTGTTAGCATAGCCGGCCACGTGTTACTTAGACTGAAGTGTAAATTGAATTCATATTATAATGAAGATAATACAGTGAAATTAATCCTGTTTTTTACTTATTTGTGCTTCATTGATCAAAACTTTATAATTTAATCTGTATATATATATAAATTACGTGTCACGATGTTTGTCCGGGGTAAACTCCTAAACTAAGGAACTGATTTTGATGAAATTTTGCACACTGTGTGCAGTTTGATCCAACTTGAGAGATAGGATAGTTTTTATCTCAATTTATTGTCACAATATTGTTTTATTGCAATTATTTGTTAATTATAGACCTTTATTAAAGTTGCTCCAAAATATCTGTGAGTTCCATTAATTTAATTGTTGCCAAAAAAAAAAAAAAAAAAAATACGAGTTCATTTTCTTTCGACATAAAAATAAATACATTTAATCAAACGTGAACGTTAAAAAATTATAAAAAGTTAAATTATGCATCTCACGAAAATTGACGTCATAATCAATTTAAAGATTTAATACACATTGATAAAGTGCTAATGTAGTTCTATCATAGATATAGTAATATATATAGATCTCTCATCCCCATGTTATCGTAGAAAGATTTTTGATGCCGAAAAAAGATAAAAAATAAAAGCTTTGGAAACAGCCATTAAGTGGTATTGAAAAAAAAAAAAAAAAAAAAAAAAAGAAAAGAAAGAAAGAAATATGAATTTGAAACTGTATCTGGAGTCTTCCATTCCCCTTTAGCAAATAAATTATTCATAAATTTTATTTGCTAAAATATTAGTATGTATTCCCGTGTGTATTCACTCGGGGAAAGACGGCCATATTTTGGTAAAAACGTCGTCTTTTCCCAAATGAAAAGGAATAACTTTTTTCTCCCCAATGATCACTCTATTCTATATATGCTATACTATATCTATGAGTTCTATACGCAAGCGAAGTGTGACTCACTGACCGTCTGTGCAGCCAAGAAAAAGATTTCCTATGTTAATTGCCCACTGGATTTTTTGTAAGAAATTATTAAAAATCGAGGAAATTTATTTCCCGATTTTAATCCTTATATTTGGGTATAGATATGTATTAGTTATCGCGGGTGTTAGATTGAATTATTTTGCTGTCAAATTGACAAAATTTTAATTTTAAATTTTTAAACTCTGTCGCCCTTGGCTTTTTTTATTATTATTATTATTATTTGGCGATCAAAAGCGTAACACGAAAATATACATGCCAGATGTATGCATTGTACGAAATGTAATATGTATTATTCATTGTACGTATGTATGACATGTAATATGTATTGTACGAAATATTGTTTCATATTATTCATTACTCTTTTAATATAAGTTGTTAAAATAACCATGATTTTTGAAAGGAATTAAATATTTTCGCCAGATAATTTGGCGATATTCTTTTTTTTTCGCCAAGGATGACAGAAATGAAATCTATTCCGCTGCAAAATATTAGTATCTTACATCAGATATTTTATTTAGACATTTGAAAACAAATTTGACTTCAAACTATGATAGAATATTTATCATTTTCCTTTTAATTTGTATATTATTAGTATATTAAAATTTAAAAGCATGGTATATAAAAAGTTTTTTTTTTTTTTTTTTTTTTAATCTTATAATTATCTTAATCCTCAATGTTTCCCATCTTTATTGACTTGAATTTACTATTAAAATTTTAACATACTCAAAAACTTCTCATCACTTCGTTAAAATACACTAAACTTTTCCAAAATCTTTTTGTATTTAAAATGATACATGTATTTACTTTAAATGTCCAATATTTCATAAGATTTCCAATTTTAAAGTTTTAAAATATTTATCAAATTTACTTATTTTTCTGGTTTAGCCTTATTGTTTTCCCTTTTATAACTACAGCTGTTGCCCTCTTTAAAATATTTAAAATGATGAGGTCATTTAATAGTAAAATTATCCATTATAGCATATATTATATTTCACTCCTCCATAAAAATTGATTTTAAAATCGTCTGTTTCTTTTATACTTTTATTTTAATAGAATTTAATTTATATATTAGTCATTTTAGCAATTTTATCCAAAGTAGCATTAGAAATAATATATATCACTTCTCCATTAAAATTTATAGGACCCTACAATAAAATTAATTTGTGCTTAATATCAACACTACGAAAATTTTTATCAATCGCTTCCAAATTTTGACCTAAGTTTCAAATCTCAACCCTGTGGGTTTTTACATCGGCTACAACGTTTTCGTCTTTGTTCGTAAATAATAATTTGACTGTACTAAATAGTTTACAGCCGTATAATTCAACGTATAACTTAGTCACAGCAACGCGTGGCCGGGTCTGCTAGTATATATATATATATTACTTATTGATGAATTCTCCGTGAAGAATATTTTTAAAGGGGACTATATATTAACTTGAAAAATTCCTTTTTATTGCCACATTAAATTTTAATACATTTCGTGTAATTGAATCAGTGAACCCAAAAGCAAATAAAAATTCATATTACAGAAAATCATTTTAAAATCGTATGTACTTTTAAAGCAGTTTTCTACATAAAATTCTTCATATAACCATTGTATTATTTACACCTTTTTCTTTTGAAAATCTATTTATAGGAAGGAATTCAAAGTTTTAACTTTACGTACTTTCAAAGAAATATCTTTTCAACCCAAAATTGTTCACTGGAAAGTAAATAGTTTTAATGGAAAAATTAAATTTTCTTTTGTGAATGGAGATCACAAGAAAGAAAATTGCTGATAAAAGTATATTTACCAGCTCCTTAAACTTTCAAAATTTAATTCATCCTTTATGTATATAAGCTAATTTCAAAACTTTAATTTAAAAGTTCAAGTTTGAGCTTTCATATGCTTCATTTCCTTTAAAATTAAATTTTTATTAAATAATAGTATTAATATATAAATTTTCATTAAATGTTTGCTTTAAGAAAATATAAGATTTGATGAGTTGTTTCTGTTTTGTTTTGTGAAATAAAGTTTTTTAAAATATTTATTATAATTCTTGTATAGATTTGCTTAAAAAATTTATAGAAAAATATCCTCGTTTCAAATAATTTTTAAAATTATTTAAACTGAGCAATGCACAGCTTGTATAAGAATTTTTATTTGAAAAAGAAAAAAAAATAATATTGCGCGGTTACAATCACAAATATTTGAAATTTTTAAAATGCCTAGTATTATTAATGAAAAATATTGTAATTTGAATCGGAAATACTAATATGTAAAAATACTAATTCATACTGATATGCAAAATAATGAAAGACAAATTGTTAAACAATCATTAATGCTTTTTTTTTTTTTTTTTTTTTTTATTTTATCGACTAATTTTAAAATATTCTCGTTTCAAATAATTTTGAAAACTACTGAAACTGGGCAATGCACAGCTTGTTTAACAATTTTTAATTGCAAAAGAAACTAGTATGTTGTGGCCGCCACAAGACTTTATTCTATATTTTCCTATACAAATTCACTCAGTAACAATATTTTAATATATATATATATATATATATATATACGATTTTTTTTTTTTTTTTTTTCGCTAAAAGTAAAAAAAAAAAAAAAAAAAAAAAAAAAAAAAATCGATAACTTTGTTTTAAATTATCACAGATTTATAGTTCAACCGTTCGTTTTAAAGGTATGGACGAGACCTTTCGAAAGATACCCATCTTGAAAATTTACTCCCCTCGAGGGGTGACTTCCCCCCCAGAGGGGGTGGCGAGGCTCCTACACATACAAAATTTTTTTTCCAGTTGACTATCTCTATTATAAATAATTCTTGTAAATTTCATAATGATTACTAAAAAATAATTCTCTTTATGCTCATTTATACAAAATTTTGCCCTATATCACCATGTTAAAAATTTAGAAAAAGCGGGATGGCAACGCAACCTGTAACACAATTTTTACTAAAAGTTGATAGGCACTAATTTATGTTAAGGTGCAACTACATACCAATTTGTATGAAATTCTGTGCAGTAGTTCCTGAGATACAGTTGCCACAAAATTTTGTCTCACACACACACACACACACACAGACAGACACAGACAGACATTTTCTAAAAATTGTCAAATCGTGTTCTACAGCTCTCAAAACGTGTAAATCCATCAAAAACCCGAGGTCGAAAATTTTTACGAATCCAATACTTTCTTCTATTGAATATAGAAGAAAGTAAAAATATATATATTGTGCGGTTACAATCACAAATATCTGAAATTTTCAAAATGCCTAATATTATTAATGGAAAATATTTTAATTTGAATCAGGAATATTAATATGCAAAAATATTAATTGCATACTGAAAGCAAAATAATGAAATACAAATTGTTAAACAATCATTAATGTTTTTATTATTATTATTATTATTATTTAATATTTTATCGACTAATTTTGAAATATTTAATTACAAATTATAATAATATCACAAAAATATTTCTATAGATTATAACAATTTTTTAAAATAAATATTAACGTTTTATTAATTTTTATCAGCATTTAATTTCATCACGTTATTTTTATAATCTAAATTTTATATTTTAAAGTACACTCATGTCCATAAATTAAGGATAATTCAGAATCACACGGAAATCTAACTTTAATGCAAAAATTTCACCTATAGAAATACCACACACATCTTTAAGAATAATATGCAAATTATAGGAAGCCATCAGATGACGCCGGTATTATGTTACAGTGACGAAAGTGTAAGAAGGGGTAGATGAGGAATGGGAGCAAAGAAGGAAAATTGTTCACAAGCGTTATATATGCCGCTCAGTGTCACAGCCGAATAGCTATGACACAGAGGACGCATGCAGATAATTTTTTATGTGGTAGAATTATCGGCCGACTGGAATGTGGGCGCTCTCAGATAGAAGTATCGGGGGAACTTGGAATCGCCAAAAGTGTCATCTCTAGGCTTTGGCATTGATTCCAAAACGATGGAAATGCTAGTCGACGTTACAGTACTGGTCGGCCCCGAGTTACAATGGCGAATGACGACCGGTATCTGACAGTAATTGCTAAAATGAGCAGATAAAGCGTAGCATCAGACTTGTCTCGTCTGCTGTCTGCAGCCACAGGTACCACAGTTTCATGGCAAACCGTGTATAGTCGTATTGGAGGTATTGGTCTATATGCTCGCAGGCTTTTTAGATGTGTTCCGCTCACGGCAGTGCACTGTTGCCAACGGTTAACTTGGAGTAGAGGACATGCAATGTGGACAGCAGCGCAGTGGGCTTGTGTAATGTTTTCCAACGAGTCCAGGTTTAAATTTCACTGTGATTCACGCCAGACTTTCATATGTAGAACGTCAGGTACCCGTTACTATCAAAATAACATAGTTGAACGACACCGTTACTGTGGAGCAGGAGTGCTCGTTTGGGGGGGGGGGGGTCATATTGGACATTAGAAAAGATCTGCATTTCAAATCGGAACCATAACAGGCTAAATTTATTGGGACATCATTCAGGAACAACATTTACGTTTGTTTAGG
This sequence comes from Salticus scenicus, assembly GCA_963930645.1. Lineage (NCBI taxonomy): Eukaryota > Metazoa > Arthropoda > Arachnida > Araneae > Salticidae > Salticus > Salticus scenicus. Next base: position 93,002,722 of record OZ005648.1, read on the forward strand.
GGTGTCATGGGCCCAGAATTTGTGTTTATGGATGACAATGCACGTCCTCACAGTGCAGACATTGTACACGGATGCCTACAATCTGAAGCTATCACTCTCTTGGAACGGCCAGCATTCTCACCTGACTAGAATCCGATAGAGCATGTGTGGGACATGCTTTTCCAACGAGTTGCAGCCCGTCAACCCCCTCCTACATGTGTACCGGAGCTTCGGAGAACAGTGCTTACTGAGTGGAGTAATCTTCCCCAACATCAGATCAATAATAAAATACTGAGCATTCCTAGACGTTATAAGGACTGTATTTCATCATCTGAGAGACATACAATGTATTTACCATCATACCAACCATGCAATGTTAAGTTTTTGTAAGGAAGATATTTTTTGTAATTGCTTCAGGGAGCAAAAATCGTAGTTTTTATAAGTGGTATCCTACATAAACCTCCTTTTTTAGTTCTTGATCTTTTGTTTAATAAATAGTCTGTATGAATAAGTCATGTTTGTTTTGCTTCTGAATCTTTATTTGCCGCAGCTAGCATTATCCTTAATTTATGGACATGAGTGTAGCATAAATTAATTGAATGCACAAGCCTAACTTCAAAATTTCTTTTAATAAAGTTTATAAATATTTAATTTTTCGATGTTTTCTGCAGCAAAGTTAAATTATTTTTAATCTTACTTGAATTCTAGTGTGTAAAATAAAAATTCAGTACTGAAATAAATTACTTGTATATTTAAAATAAATGAAAGTTAAGGTAAGTTAACGTTATTTTCTGCTATTCTAAGTTTTCAGAATGCCTAAAATTCACGGATTAATTCCCTTATTTCAAAACTGTCGTTTTTAACACTTCCCAACAAGATTGAAAATACAAAGTCCATATTTTAAGTGCCGTAAATTTTCATAGAATTTCTTGAAACTGATATGTGTTATTTGAGTTCAATATGGTATATTCCCTATAAAAAACTAGTATGTTGTGGCCACCACAAGACTTTCTTCTATATTTACCAATACATATTCAATCAGTAACAATATTTAAAAAAAAAAAAAAAAAAAAAGTACGATTTTTTTTTTCTAAGTTTTTTTTTTTTTTTTTTTTTTTTTTGGTTAAAAGTAAAAAAAAATCGATAACTTTGTTTTAAATTATCACAGATTTATAGTTAAACCATTCGTTTTAAAGGTATTGACGAGACCTTTCGAAAGATACCCATCTTGAAAATTTATCCCCCCGGGGGGGTATTTCCCCCCCAGGGGGGGAAGCAATGCCCCCCCATGCAGAAAATTTTTTTCCTAGTTACATACTACTATTATCAATAATTCATATTAATTTTACAATCACAAGTTAAAAACATCTCTTATTATGCACATTTATACGAATTTTTGTCCTATGCTGCCATGTTAAAAATTTAGATAAAATGCTATCACAGCGCCACCTGTTGAGCTATTGATCCCCAAACATAATCAGCACCAGTTAATGTCGGGGACAAACTAAGTACCAAGTTTGGTTAAATTTCGTTTAAAAAAAAAAAAAAATGCGATTTTTTTTCTAAGTTTTGTTTTGTTAAAACTAAAAAAAATCGATAACTTTGGTTTAAATTATCACAGATTTATCGTTCAACCATTCGTTTTAAAGGTATTGACGAGATCTTTCGAAAGATACCCATCTTGAAACTTTGACTCCCCGGGTGGGAACGTCCCCCCCCGGTGGGGGGGAACCGATGCCCCCACATGCACAAAAACTTTTTCCTAGTTAACTACTACTATTATCAACCTGATCTTTCGAAAGATACCCATTGTGAAAATTTACCCCCCCTGGGGGGGTATTTCCCCCCTAGGGGGGGGGGGAAGCGATGCCCCCCCATGCAGAAAATTTTTTTCCTAGTTACATACTACTATTATCAATAATTCATATTAATTTTACAATCACAAGTTTAAAACAACTCTAATTATGCACATTTATACGAATTTTTGTCCTATGCTGCCATGTTAAAAATTTAGATAAAATGCTATCACAGCGCCACCTGTTCAGCTATTGATCCCCAAACATAATCAGCACCAGTTTATGTCGGGGACCAACTAAATACCAAGTTTGGTTAAATTTCGTTAAAAAAAAAAAAAAAATGCGATTTTTTTTTGCGAAGTTTTTTTTTGTTAAAAGTAAAAAAAATCGATAACTTTGTTTTAAATTATCACAGATTTATGGTTCAACCATTCGTTTTAAAGGTATTGACGAGATCTTTCGAAAGATACCCATCTTGAAACTTTGCCCTCCCCGGGTGGGTACTTCCCCCCCGGTGGGGGGGGGGAACCGATGCCCTCACATGCACAAAAATTTTTTCACAGTTAACTATTACTATTATCAACGAGACCTTTCGAAAGATACCCATCTTGAAAATTTACTTCCCCGGGGGGGTACTTCCCCCCCAGGGGGGGAACCGATGCCCCCACATGCACAAAATTTTTTTCCTAGCTAACTACTACTATTATCAATAATTCATATTAATTTTACAATCACAAGTGTAAAATAACTCTCTTTATGCCCATTTATACGGAATTTTGTCCTATGCTGCCATGTTAAAAATTTGCATAAAATGCGATCACAACGCCACTTATTGAGCGATTGATCCCAAAATCTAATCAGCACCAATTTATGTCAGGGTGCAACTAAATACCAAGTTTGGTTAAATTTCATTCATTGGTTCGTGAGATACAGCGTCCACAAAAAAATGATACAGACAGACAGACAGACAGACGGACAGACAGACAGACAGACAGACAGACATTTTCTAAAAGCTATTAATTCGTGTTCTCCACATCCCAAAACATGTAAATCCATCAAAAAGTGGACTTCGAAAATTTTCGCGAATCCAATACTTTCTCTATATTACATATAGAAGAAAGTAAAAAATGAGGTGAATACCACCACTGATTTGTATACAGGGACACACGAAAGAATTCTAAAGCATTTCGCTCTATGAAAGTTATTTCAATAAACCATATTTTAATACCTTTACTTGCACAAATCATAATGAAGTTGATATTTATTATCCATATGCATAAAAAAAAATGTTTTCTATTCAATACAGTTTGACTAGCATTACGATTTACTGCCCACACAAAAATATTCAAATACATTAATGGCTGTAATTGCAAATTGCTGCAACAGCATTTGCGTTTTTATTAAGCGTTTCTAACACATTTTAAAAAAAATTAAGAATGATTATAATTTTAATATATCTATTTGTCTGTTTTTCTACCATCCGTCTGTTTGTCTATCTCTATGTCCGCCTCTAACATACGTAAATATTCATGGAATTTCTTGAAACTGATTTATGTTATTCAAGTTTTCACCATGGCACGTTCCTTATTTAACTAGTGTGTTGTGGCCACCACATGACTTTCTTCTATATTTTCCTATACAAATTCCCTCAATAAAAATAATTTATTAAAATCATTATTTTAACAAATTATCTTCCATGATAATGCAGACGATTTCCATATTAGAGAAGTAGTATAACACTAAATATCCAAAAAAAAGTCAATTTTATTCTCAATATTACATTTTTTTAAAAATGTTAAAAATGAAAAAATTGATAACTTTATTTTAAATTATCGCAGATTGATGGTTCAACCATTCGTTTTAAAGGTATTTGCGAAGATCGTTCGAAAGATACACATCATGAAAATTTACTCCCCTCGAGGGGGGGGGGGGCGAGGCTCCTACATACACTATTTTTTTTTTTTTTTTAGTTGACTACCTCTATTACAAATAATTCTTTTAAATTTCATAATGATTATTAAAAAATAATTCTCTTTATGCACATTTATACAAAATTTTGTCCTATACCACCATGTTAAAATTTTAGAAAAAGCAGGATGGCAACGCAATCTGTAAGAAAATTTTTACCAAAAGTTGATAGGCACTAATTTATGTCAATGTGTAACTACATATCAATTTGTATGAAATTCTGTGCAGTAGTCCCTGAGATAATGGAATCGGCGCTTGCGCCGCACCACCAACCGACCCAGGCTCTCTTTGTAGCCCATGCGGTCCAAAAGAAATAATGTCCCCGAAGGAGAAGTCCAGCCACCACGACAGCGAGCACCCGTCATGCAGCAGCAAGCACCGGCCCAGATATGGACCGTGAGAACAGCCAAGACAACGCATGGAACCCTCGGACCAACACAAGTTAGTCAACAGCGGACCCGTCTGCCTCGGGTCCCCTCGTTCCACGGTTTGACGACCAGAAGGGCCAGTTTGCCTTCTGAGGACGGTCTACCCTCCACAAAGCCGTGCTCCCTGCGGCAGCTCCATGCACCAGTCAACCTTGTCAACTGGGCAGAACACACACGTTTCTCCTTTGCATAAGCCGGCCTCCACTACCGCACAACGGGCCCCACTCAGGACACAGGACATGTCCCCGCCGAACGGGACAAATGCTTCACCACAATAGCACCAAGTGCGAAGTGCCAGGAGACGCAAGCTGTAAACATGCACCACTAGTCTGACAAGCAGACTGAGTCCCACCAAACTAGACGCCACAACCCATGCTCATGCACCACAAGCTCACATTCCGTGAGCGGATTTCACCAAAAGATACTTGGGAGGAAGGATTTGGCTCTGTATAATACAGCTAGGGAGTAGACCTCAAGGGGGTGAGGAAAAAACCCTAAAGCCAAGCGGCGTCCTTTAGCAATGCATCTAATACCACTATTGTGGGACGCTTCTATGCTTAGGATCGCACAAGATTAAAGTTGACGGAGGTTATACCTTCGATACAACCAATTGAGAGCAAGCTCTCTCAGCTCACTGTAGATGCCTTAAAATAAGGAATGCGTTCGAATCCAACACTTTAGGCAGTTGGGTCGGGAACTGAAGTTCCCTGCCTATGTGATGTCCTCCTGAGAGGGTGAGGAGATTGCTCAGGTTCTTCGACCATTCGGACCCCACCACCGTTAGGGTCTGTTACCCAGTACAGCATATCCGACATGATTATCGCGATACCTTGACGGCTGTAATGGTCCAGGCACAGATCCCTACGCGTTCGAGACTGAAAGTCCGAGGGGAAATACTTCTCCCTCACTGACTTCCAGCGGGCGCACTCATATAGCACATGTCTAATTGAGCTTGCGCTTGCCCCGCAAAAACATGCGGGGTTCTTCTTGAAGAAGCGGTGCTGGTGTGGTCCGAATGAGCCATGTCCCGTCAGGACCTGATTGACAAAGAAGTCACCCTGAATTCGTTTCGTTCCGACCTTCGGGAAGACTTCATGCGTGGATCGTCCCACAGAGGATCTATCCCACAGCACTTGCCATGTTGCTAATGTTCTGCTTTTGACTAGCTTACAGACTTGAGGTTTGCTAAGCTTCACCTCTACGTCCACACTGTCTCTCCAGACAGCGGTCTTGGCAGAAGCATCAGCCATCTCATTGTAGATATGACCTACATGTGCTTTGATCCAGTGCATGAAGACCTTGACCTCAGTTTGCCTTATCAAGTCCTTGATCTCAGCCACTAACTTGTGTTTAGGTACAAGTCCGTGAAGCGCTTGAAGCGCTGATCTGGAGTCCGAGTAGACGTCCATCTCGCTGATGCCCAATTTCACAGCTTCCGCTATCGCTTCCTTGATCGCTAGGACCTCGGCCGCGAACACGGTGCTGTGATCTGTGAGCCGGAACTGGCCTTCTGCAATGACTTGACCCCCGGTCAGCCCGAGAAACGCGCAGCCCACTCTGCCGTCCTCGGATTTTGAGCCGTCCGTATAGAAACTATACGGTGTCTCTGCCTTTAAATCCCATGTCCAATGGAGCCTCCAGAGGTCATGTCGTCTCAGAGTATATGTCCAATTCTCTACCGTTTCCGGATCGAGATTGGTACCTTCTACGCTTCTTCCCCACTTCGAAAGGCCCACGTACGCCTTCTCTGACTCAGCACTCAAGTACAGGGGAGGGATCCCTGACAAGACGTTCAACGCGTCCGTTGAAACAGTGCTATAGGCTTTTGTTACGCACAGCAGAAGATTCCGCTGTAGTTTTTGTAGCCTATTTTGGAGCTTTACGAGGTTTCTGTACCATATGGGAGCAGCATAAAGAATGATCTTCTCGGCTACGGCCAAGTAGACTCTTTTCCTAATGCGTGGCTTCAGACCCCAGGTGGCGCCGACAAGTCGACAAAGCTTGTACTGGATCTTTGTTGCTTTTTCCTGAATGAGGTCCAGGTGAGGCAACCAAGTGAGATCCGCATCGAAAGTCACGCCAAGGTACTTTATTGTGCGTTTATATGCGACCCTGTGACCATTCATCTGAATTATCCAAGAGGGCGCACGCACTGTTTTCCCTTTAGCCAAGACAACCGTGTACAAGCATTTATCGTAGCTGAATTCCAAACTGCATTCCGTAGCCCAGCTGTGTATTACACTCAAGACTGGGTTTACTACTTCCCGCAGTCGGTAGACAACTGTGCTGCGTGCCAAGATGAAAATATCATCGGCAAAGGCTTGGACTGTCCAAGTCTCATTCGGCACCAGCCTGACCAGGAGGTCGTTTATCAGCACCAACCAGAGTATCGGCACAAGACATGATCCCTGTGGTACACCTACGTTATAGCTGTGTTCCCTTTCCTTGGTAATCACTGACCTGTCCCATAGGAAAGAGTCAATGAGTCCCAGGAGGTCCGACGGGACATCATGCTTTTTCAGAAGCCTGAGGATGTCCGCACGCCGTACACTATTGAAAGCGTTCTTTATGTCAAGGGTGAGCAAACATGAGTGCATGCCTTTCCCTTTGACTCGGCTATGAATTCGACAACATTGTGGAGTGCGTCGAGGGTTCCCATATTTCGACGGAATCCAAATTGCTTATCATCGAGCACTCCGTTGGCTTCCAGATGTGTTATCAAACGATTTGCGCACATCTTGCCCAAAACTTTCCCGAGAGTGGGAAGGAGACAGATTGGGCGGTAGGATCCGGGGTGAGATAGATCTTTATCTTCCTTGGGGAAGTAGACCACCACCGCACGTTTCCATGTCCGCGGGAAGCAAGAAGTGCTGAGGCAGTTATTGTATAAGGAGAGTAGCCACTGTGGGTGGTACTCTAGAACCTTTCGAACGATATCCAGACTGAATCCATCGTGTCCTGGTGCCTTATTTGGCGGCAGTGATTCTACTGCAAATTCCAGTTCACCGATTTCAAACAGATCTGGTTCGTTGGCTCTCGAGATTTCGAACTGCATGACTTCATCGGCCTGTCTGAAGTGATATCTGGCCAAAGTTCCCTGAGTTTCATCCCAGTTAGAGGCAGCTTCTCCACTCGGGAGTTCCAACTTTGTTGGCGCATGCCTCCGCCAACGGCCTTTTATAACTCCACATACAAGACCTAGCCGATCTGAGCAAAGTTTTTCAGATATAAATCTTCGGAACGATGCTCTTTTGGCATGCAGTATCGACTTCTTATACTCTGCCCGTCTACGCCTTAGCAGCACTCCAAGCCTCTCCCTCTGAGTCGACTCCAGCGTACGCTGGTAGAGTCGTCTCAGCGCACGCAATCGTGATCTCTGGACTGTCAGTTTAACTGACCACCAACACGCATTCCTAGTTTTCTTAGGTATACGTTTTTCGTTGTCATTACATAGCTCCGTCAAAGTTGACACTAAGTGTTCAATTCCTTGGTCAGGGAACGCATGATCATATGAGGCCAGATCTGCAGTCTGCAGATCGCGGAGAAAATCCTTCCAGACCAGGTCCTTCGGTCTCCAGCGACGGCTGGTGTCCGAAGGATGCTTTCTTTCCGGTCTGCCCTGAAGGGTCTAAACTATGGCCTTATGATCACTCAGCATCTCCGAGTCAGAGACGATCGAGTCAGCGATGAGCTCTGCGCAGCCGCGGACTAACACGACGTCAATCCAGCTGGCTCCGATGCTCGCCTCGAATGTAGGCTCGCTGTCTGGATCATTGACAATTTCCAGATCACAGTTCGTTGCAAAGGATATGAGTTCTCTGCCTCTGTGATTAGTTGGCCTTTTCCCCCAGAGAGTGGATTGCGCATTGAAGTCTCCCACTAGGACTACTCGGTCACTAGGGTACTGCCTCATTAGCAACTCCAGTATCTCCAGGTTTGGCGCCATAGCATCGTTTGGTGCACAGTAGCATGTGGCTACTAGCACGTACGAGCCAGAAAGTTTGATTCGCACAGCTTGAACGTCGCGACCACTAAAGACCGTACAGAAGATCAGTCTTTGGTTCACCCAGAGCGCCGATCGAAGATCGTTTGTCTTCGGGCCAACCGCTGTGTAATCTCCTGGCAAGCCAATCATGAGACCGTCACGGACTAGCGGTTCGTTCAGAGAGACCAAGTCTACCAACTCACTTTGAACTGTGTGAGCGAGGTTGAATTGGGCTGCGTAACTGTGTCTACAGTTAAGATGCATGAATTTGAGTGTTTTACCCATTATTCAGGTCTCGCAGTTTTCCAACCTCTGTCTTGTAGACAGGACACTCCTTACTTGCCGCTTCGTGATTAACCGGTAGTTTCTCACCTGAACGGTCTCGATTGCTACGCATGCAGTTAGGACATTCGGGTTGCCCCGTACAGTCCTTCCGCATATGGCCTTTCTTTCCGCAGTGGCCACAGAGGGCCTCTCTGCGGCAGGTCTTCGCTGTGTGCCCGTATTTAAGGCACCGGAAGCACATCAGCGGACGAACATTTCGCTTGAAATCAACACTTCGCCAGCCAATTGAGAGTCTCCTCGTCCCAGACAACTTCGCTATCGTGTCCTTGTCCACAGCTACGATCGCATTGTTTCCCTCTCTACCGAGGAAAACTCTGACTACTCGTAGTCTGCCTGAACCCAAGGCAGCGTTTTGAGCTTTTAGTGCTTCTGTAATTTGTTCTGTGGTCATAGACTCTTCGATACCAAAGATGATAATCTCTGGATCGCGAGGACCGGGTTTGGAGATCTCATTTTCACATGCAAGGCCTGTATCGATCATCTTAGCCTCGAGTCTTTGGAAGTCTGCTGCGCTGTTTACAGAAATCAGCACGCCGTTTCCGGCTATCGAGCGCATTCCTCTGACAGCGATATTGGCTTTCATAGGATCGATCTTCCTTGCAATATCCGCCATTAGGGTCTTCGAAGTCATATTCGCATTTGGGCGAACGAATAACAAGAACTTTTCCTCGGCCGCTGAGCTACGTGCTCGCGCGCCGGGCTGAGCGTTTAAAACCTGGGAGGGGCCATTACTTCCCCGACTATCTCCAGTGTTACGCTCTCGTCCCTTCTTAGACCCTTTTTGGTCCGCGAAGGACCCTGGCTTAATGTTTCGAACTGTGTCCGAAAATTTTAAGTCAGTTGGTACCACTCCTTCACGTGAACCCACCGAACTTGAAGGTACGTTTGAGGAAATTTCACCACTATTTTTACTTTTATTTTTATTTGTACGTCTTTTGCGTACTTTGCGTACTCGCTTAGGAGTCGCTGAAGGAGGTACTTTTGTACCTCCTGCAGGGGATCCCTCTATCCCCTGTACAGGAGTTCCACTTTTCTCCTGTATTTTCCTCTTCGTTCCTTTCTTTTCGGTGACATTTGTGGGTTCTGTGAGAGGAGCTTTCCCGCTCCATAGTATCAGTCGATGCTGCCTGCTGAACGCATCACGAACCCAATCGATGAAGTCGTGAAACTCCCCCAATTTGGGTCCTGACAGCTTCGACCTATCTACGGCTCTCGAGACTAAGGCACTTTTACGGTGCATCTCGGCAACGAGGGTCAAAGACGTGTCGACCATCTCTTCATGAGAGATATGGGCCAACTCCTCGCTGTAAATTTGGCAACCTATTTCCGTCGTCTGTGCGGTGACAACGGTCGTCTCGAAGGCCTTCGAGACATTTTGAGAACCGGCCAGGACAGGAGCTTCTGATGTCACAGAAGCTAATTCGATTTCACTGTCCTCGCTCACAGCAGGAGGAAGGAAAGAGGGGTCTTTGGTCACTTCTATGACCTCGCCGTCTATATCCTTCCAGCTTTGCTGTGACACTTGAGATGAGCTGTTGCTGTCTTGCGACAAACTTTCAGCTCGTCTCCCACACCTTCTCCTTCTGCTCCTCGCCTTTGCAACCCGAGTCTGTGCAGCGACAAGGGCCGCCTCGAGATACTCCGAGGCGTCATGAATGCTGGCGGGGTTGGGAGCCTCTTGGACCGCGGAGGCGGGGGCAGAGGCGCCCTCCCCGCTCACGACCGTCAGCCCAAGTAGCACAGGAACGTTCTGTGAACGTCTAATAACGGTTTCAATAGTTCAAACACCGTGTTTCGTGTCAAAAGAACGTTCTAAAACACGTTCAGAAATAGTATTATTTAGAACGTTCTGAAAATGTTTGATTTGTACCATCTATAAAACGTACAATTCTAGTTCTATATAGAACGTTCAAGTGTGACACCGTCATAACACGTTCTGTAACAGTGTAATTATAACGAATATGACAAAATGACTTTTTAGTACTATTGGTTGGGAAACTAGGTTAACCTTTAAAATTTTTGACTTCAGCTTTTGATTTTTTTACACGTTTTGTGGCGTGAGGAATCCGGAAGTCAAAAGGTTGGTATGGTATCTGTTAATGTGTATCGGCACCTATTAGTGTGATAGCCCGTTAGTTCATGTACACGATATCTCAAGAACAAATGATTGCAGAGAGATCGGACCAGTTTTAAAATATCACTTATGATATTGATAAGAATCTTATTGAGAGATTTGCAACATTCTAATTTAAAAACTTCGTAAGTTATTCGAAATTTATAATTTTTAGCATGATAGAGAATAGAGCATTTTTTACATTTTCAGTTTAACGTTTTGTTAGCACGTCAGTAAAGAATGCTTCCCAATAATCAGTAGCGGTGAGGTGAAAAAAAATTACAAAATTTTAAACTCATGGAAAAATTTTGTGGATTTTGTATTTCAGGAATCAATGTATGGAATTCGACCAAACTTGTTACAATATTAGATCTTGCCCTAAATTGGAGTTTATTTGAATTTCATTTGGGATATATCGCCCGATAGATTACGGTGCTATGCAATGAAACCCTCCATTTATGGGACGGCTATATCTCAGCTTCTATAGTGTACAAATGTATTAAACATGATATATTGGCATATATCATCATAACCTCTGCTAATACAATTTGGATGTATACATTGTCCAACAGGTGGCGTTGCTAATCTGCAATTTAATCATTTTAACGGAAAGGCAATATTTTAACTCTTGTGATTTAACAATAAATTTTGTGATACACTGAAGTTATAAGTGAAATCGATTTTATGTAAAGCTTTACTGGTCCATTTTGGATGCACATCGGCCAACAGATGGCGTGGCTATGTTGCAATTTAATCTCATAACAGAAACGAAAAATCTCAACTTCTGTGATTTATAAATATTGTAAATTTGGTAAGTGAAATTAATATTACGTAAAACTCTACAGATTGCCTTTGGGTGCATATCGGACGACAGGTGGCACTGCCACGTTCCAATATTTTCCATTCACTGAAAGGCTATCTATCAGCTTCTGTAATATATATACTCACCAAACCTTCTGCGTGACATACATTTGATATATAATATTGATTCAATTTGGCTGTATAACGAGTAATAGTCAAACAGTTTTTTATTATTATTATCATTCATAGGACATTGTTTTTCCCCTAGGAATAAGTATGCATGATCCCTGGGGGATGGGGGAAGGGTGGATAAAAATTTTCACTATAATTATCTTTCAAAAGAATTCGATATCACCTTTAAAACGAATAATTGAAACATCGTTTTCTGATGATTTAAAACAAATTTACCGTTTTTTTTTTTTTTTTTTTTTTTTTCATTTGTAATAATAATAATAATAAACCCCTAGAAAAATACATTTTCTAAGATCTTCTATACAGCATAAAAATGATTGTCTTCTGTCATGAAAATCTATGCATTCCCCAGACCCAAAGTTTAGATACAAAAAGCTAATCACGGATGTTATTGAATAAGTAATATAGTGCTTTACGCGAGTTTCAAAGAAAATCACGGGAAAACTCCGAAAACCTAAGTCGACGAGCGTGACCAGGAATCGAAGCCAACACTTCCCGTCTGTAAGGTTCGAGAGTAGAACCTCGCGGTCTCTAATACTCATCGGGAAGTTACAGAATGAGTTTTTTTCTTCTTTTCTTTAAGCATAATTTTAAACTTTTATTATATTTTATTTATGATTCTATTTAAGTTTAAATGTTACTGATAAATTATCAATATTGATAATGTTGTTAAATCGTTACTCTGTTTGATTGTTCTTATTTTATTTTATTTATTTTCACTGAATATTTTATTCAATACTAAAATATACACTAAAACAAAATATGCTTTTCCGTTTAATTCGAGATTTTAAAATGGAAAAATAAAGTGATCTCATAAGTTTTTCAAATACTTTATAAAAATTTAAATAATTGTTTAACTCAGCTCCATTTTTCCTTAAAATATTGACCTCTACAGCTTTAAATGCTTAATAAATTTATGTTTCAAACGTTGAACTTTGAAACATGATTATTCCGGATGTAACAAGGGAAGAGCAGATGAAACTGACATCTGTGGATTGCATTTATTTAATTCTCGCTGACAGTGCGAATTCAAAGGTCTTGGGAATGTCGTGCCGTTATGTGAAGCGGTAATTTTAAAACGTGTAATGTAATCTGTTTTGTTCAGTTTTCGCGTTATAATGACTTGGATAAGCTTTAGAAAAGGTAAAAATGTAATATTTTTAACCTGTAATAGTCTCTATTTTCTATTTATTAAAGTCTTATTTTAATATCAATTAAACAATCATTTTCATATCTGCGTAAGTTCTTAAGCCTAACATTTGATATACTTGTAAGTAGCATTGTATCGCAGAAAAAACTGCTCCTGTTACAGAAAACCGCTTAGAAATTATGGATTCATTTTATTAATTCAGTCTTCTGAGATGGAAATTGTTAAAATGACTATTTTTGGTTATTATGCTTCTGAATGAAGTAACATAAAGAATTTAAAAGATGAGAGCTAATTTTAAGTGAATGCCCTTCCAGACTGGTCATTATGTATTTTAAAATGCTAGTTGGAAGGGTGTTTTCTTGGAGAAATTCTTATGAAGAAAATGAGGAAGGTATGTAATTCTTTTTTTTTTTCTTTTCTTTTTAAATTCTGAAGTATTTATTTAATGTTTATATGATAATATATATACAATCTAGGTTATGCAAATTGCATATTTTTAAAATAATATCCTAAGTTTCACCGACTTACAATTTTAAATATCTCTTTACTGTTATTTATTAAATAAAATATATGAAATTGTTTAACTGCATAATGAAACAAAGATTCAATTCAATTTTATTCCACATCTTTATAAAAAAAGATATTCTGCTTTAAAAAAAGGACGATTTACTATATTATTTATTAATACTAATAATATTTACATTTATCAATTATTTAATATGCCATGGTAGCATAATTACATCAAATGAGGTAAAAATTGCGTTGACTCAATTTAAAGAAATTTAAACATTTAAAAAATACCAATTACATTGCCATGTGGAATAAATTTAAATACCTGCAAACATCATTTTTGTAAACTGCTGCTGTAAACTGAAAATATGTATGCACACATGCACTGAAATTTAAAAATATGAAGTATGTTAAATATTTTAGAAAAATATTATGATTAAATATATATATATATGTATTTAAGTATTTGGACATTTTAAAAATTTCCTCCTTCTAACTAATTTTTAATTTTTTGTTTCAATTTCTTATTATTATAAATTAACAATATATTCTAAACTCAATTATATATTATTTTAGCGGTGTATTGGTACATTCATTTTTGAAATTATTTTTTATGTTGAAATATTAAAACTTTCTATAAACTTCAGCATTCAAATATATTTATAAACTATCCATGGACTTACAAAGTAGTACCCAGAAATGTTTAGAATATACAGGGTGCAAAGTCGAGAGCAGGCCTTTATTTGCGCAACAATTGGTCTCAAACGTCCTCCAATAAGAAAATGTACTTAAAAAAAAATGTAAGAATTCATTATATGACATGTTTAAATTTAAAAAATCAATTTACTAAAAATCACAAAAACTGATAATTTTTATACAATTTTCATGACACTAATAGTGTAAGTTGAGTTCTAACCTAAAAAATATAACACAAAAAGTTTCACTTTTGTGCACCCAAAATTGTCTGAGATAGTTAGTTTCAAAATTTAGGATTATTTCGCATTTTCTCGGGCTTTATTAAAAAGTCAATGAAAAATTCTTTAATAAACCCAGGGAAAATGCAAACAAAGTCCAATTAGGATTTTTAAACCGATCCCTTATTGAAGGCCGAAATATGTTAGAAAATCCAAACTTTAAATATCATGTTCCATTTTGGGAGAATAGAAATGAAACTGTTTGTTAGGATGAGTGTCAGTTTTCTAAATATGATTATAGGGATCTGGGACTATGTAAAAATTTAGTTTTTGCAATTTTGAAAAAATAGATATTTTAAATTTAAACATGTTATACCACAAATGCTCATATTCTTTAAAACATTTTGTAACTGAAACTATATATTTGCGACCAATAGTTGCGGAGATAAAGGTATTCTCGTCACAATGCTTTGCACCCTGTATTTAAAAAAAAAAAAACATATATATATATATATATATATATATATGTATGTATGTATAAATGAATTTTTAATCTTAGTTAAAGCCAAGCAACAGATATAAGATCCCTGAAACCACATAGGTCAATGAGAAGAAAATTACAACAAATTTAAATAACCTGGGGAGACTGATTGTGATTTATTGAAACATTTATATTTTATTTATTGATTTTTATTTTATTTAACTTCAGTCTAATCTTAAATTTATTCCTATATTGTTAGTTGCAATTTTAATAATTTTGCCGGTGCGTAAAAACCACATGAAACTCAAATCAAAAGATACAAACAAGCAACGAGGAAATAAAAAATTAAGACAGCATTTTAAACATTTTTTGTAGGAAAAGCTTAGAATGGTAGAAAAAAAAAAAAAACTCGTCAAGGGTGACCCTTATTGTCGTTGAGCACCAATGTACGATTTCGTTCGTTAGCAGCTATAATAGCAAATTGCTAGCGGGCACCCTATCGTACAAGAAATTAATTGAAGTTAGAAATGAAGAATAAATTGGAATAAATTATTTACTTCAAGAAATCAGAGAATCAAACAGAAAACAACCATGAAAAACAAACATTAATCAGAGGATGACGCATTCGGAATCACAAGGATTAAAACAAGCAAAATAAATCAAGAGTTTAGTTGTATATAGCAGATGAAGAATAATGATACAACACAGCAACAGGGATATAAATTACTTTTTTTTAAATTCAAATATTGTTTGAGAAATTTTAACATACTTACTATTCCTTTAATTTCAACGTATATGCATGAAAAATTCCATATTTTATAACTGTAATTCCCAAAAAGTGTCATAACGTGCCTATATCCCTTTAAAAAATTCCTTAAATTTTTGCATTTTTAAAAAATTTCTTTTTTCCCCTAATCTGAAGATAATGGCGTTATAGTATTAATTAAGAAACTTTGAATAAACACCATAAAATGCAAGAACTCGCAACTGCTACAAACAAAGCACGGTTGCTACAAACAAAGCGGCAACGCATTCCACACACTCAACGTGCTTGTTTGCAGCTCTCGTGCCTACAATGTTCGCCTGATGAAGGGTTGTGTCTTCTTTTGACCCGAAACAGTTGGTGCGAGTTCTCGCATTTTATGGTGTTTATTCAAAGTTTTGTAATTAATACTATAACTTCATTATCTACAGATTAGGGAAAAAAAAGAAATTTTTAAAAAATGCAAAAATTTAAGAAATTTTTTAAGGTATAAAGAGACGTTATGACACTTTTTGGGGAAAGCTGTCATAGAATATAGAATTTTTGATGCATATACGTTGAAATTAAAAGAATAGTAAGTATGTTAAAATTTCTCAAACATTATTTGAATTGAAAAAAAAAGTAATTCATATCCCTGTTCATGTGTTGTATCATTATTCGTCATCAGCTATGTAATTTTTACTTCTAAACGCTCGTACTGAGGGGATTTTTTTATAATGACGTCATATTTTTTTTTTTTTTTTTTTTTTTTTAACTACACTATTTTAGAACGTTTACAGTACGTTTTCTGGAACGTTCTGAAAATGTGTATAACGTTTTGAAAACGTTCTAAAAACGTTTAGAACGTTCTGAGACCGTATACATAGAACGTTCTCAGAACGCTTCTATAACACCGATGGTGATAGTTACACGTTCATTGAACGTTCTCTGAACCGTACTATTGTACGTCTTCAAGATGGACAGATAGACGTCTATAACACGTTCAAAGTGAACGTTCTTAGAACGTGTTTGCAGAACAATTTTTGAACGTTCAGAGAACGTTTCGGTGCTGCTTG
Source organism: Salticus scenicus (assembly GCA_963930645.1). NCBI lineage: Eukaryota > Metazoa > Arthropoda > Arachnida > Araneae > Salticidae > Salticus > Salticus scenicus. The sequence continues at coordinate 93,019,202 of OZ005648.1, forward strand.
GGAGTGGAGGAGAGGGGTCTTTGGCCAGCTCTATGACCTCGCCGTCTATGCTCTCCCGACTCTGTCGTGACACTTGGGACGAGCTGTCGCTATCATGGGATAGAACGACTGCTCGCCGCCTCCTTCTCCGGATAACTCTTCCACCAACCGTTAGATTGGGAGTTGGTCCGGTCTCTGAGGAGACCGGTCCGGGGCGGGCCACCGGGAGGCCCCCAACCGTGGAAAATCCTGAGAAGGGTAGTTTTCGCCCTGAAAAGGACGGTTGTTTCAAGAAAGCTTGTCTAGAATTGTTCATATTCACAAGTGATCGCATTCGCTCGGAAGATAGACTCTGGGCCAAATTGTCGACCGAGCTAAATATTCACTATATAATAAACACTTCAGGACAAATAACAGTTGTACCGCCCCATGGGTACAGAGTAGAACACCCTGTACCGTCAAGCATTGTTTTCTTGATAAAACTGAGTCATGAGTGGTTAGAGGGCGTGTTGAAAGAACTTCTCAGCATCTCCAACCTCTCTGCATGACTTAAGAGCACACTGGATGTCACTTCTTTCCAGGCACTCTTGAACTTTTCCCTGAGAGTGACGGACGGAGCTCAACGAGTAACAGTTTGTTTCTCTGGCTCCTTTCCATCAACCCCTCAGGTGTGCGAGCGCTCCGGACAACACTTCAACGTATTGGCGCTCGCGAACTACTTTCCACAAAAAAGGGCTGTTTCCTTGAGAGATTGCCGAGTGTGGCGCACTTTCTATCATTCGAGTTAGAACGCACAGCTGAACCGCATCGAGATGATACTTTCCACACACGGCGTACTACCATGCCCGAGTAGCTCTGTAATCGTTCCTCCGCTGCCACACCTATACGCACATGCCAGGAGACCTATCAACTCCTGCAACATGGCTGGGTGAATCAACTCAGCAAGAGCTCTCATATTTGAGCAAGCTCCCCACATCAGAGTGGAAACGCTCTTGAGAAGGGGACAATAATTGTTCACCGCACCTAAAGGTGATACATCTCTTTCGCACTCCCACCCCTGCGTGGGCCACCCAGGCGCAACACCAGGAAGAATTCTGCATCTGAAATGTGGCTGGATGAATTACTGAGCGAAAGGGCAACTTATGGAGCCGATTCTCCAGTAGGGCATGGCAACTCTCCTTCAGGTACTAGCCATGAAAAGACACCGAGAGTGATAAGGGAGCCCACAGATAGAACATCTGGGTCCCTCCTCCCTCATCACCTACAAGGTAAAGTACACTTGACTACACTTTATGTCAGGTACTTATGAACTTCACACACAGTGAAAAAAAAAAAAAAAAAAATCCAAGAGCAAGTCGGAGGTCCGCCGATAGAACATCTTTGTTCCTCCGGTTGCCTTCTTGGCGTAAGAGCACACCAGACAACACTTTACATCCAGGCGCTCTTGAACTTTATCTACTTTGTCACACATTTAGCACCACCCAGAGGGCACGTGTGGTTTAAGGACACCACGGACGCGAGTGACGCTGCCCCCCTAGTTCCTGAGATAACTCTGCCACAAAATTTTGTCTCACACACATACACAGACAGACAGATATTTTCTAAAATAAGGTCAAATCGTGTTCTACAGCTCTCAAAACGTGTAACTCTCTCAAAACGTGGAAATCCATCAAAAACTCGCGGTCGAAAATTTTTACGAATCCAATACTTTCTTCTATTGAATATAGAAGAAAGTAAAAATGGTATAAGTAGTACAACTGGTTTGTATATAAGGACACCCAAAAGAATGCTAATGTATTGCGTTTCATGAAGAGGCATTTTTAAAAAATATATTTAAATAATTTTGTACTGCGCAATTCATAGTGAAATTGGCACTTATTATTAATACAATTTTTAAAAAAAGAGATCTATTGAATGTGACATGTTTAAAGTTAAAATTTACAGGGCTACACTAAAATATTCAGTTACATTAAGAGCTATAATTGGAAATTGCATATCCGTTTATAAAACGTATTAAACACTTTCCAACAAGGTTAAGAGTGATTATAAATTCAGTTAAACTATTTTTTTTTTTTTACTTTCTTCTATATGTAATATAGAGAAAGTATTGGATTCGCGAAAATTTTCGAAGTCCACTTTTTGATGGATTTACATGTTTTGGGATATGGAGAACACGAATTAATAGTTTTTAGAAAATGTCTGTCTGTCTGTCTGTCTGTCTGTATCATTTTTTTGTGGACGCTGTATCTCACGAACCAATGAATGAAATTTAACCAAACTTGGTATTTAGTTGCACCCTGACAAAAACTGGTGCTGATTAGATTTTGGGATCAATCGCTCAATAGGTGGCGTTGTGATCGCATTCTATGCAAATTTTTAATATGGCAGCATAGAACAAAATTCCGTATAAATGGGCATAAAGAGAGTTATTTTACACTTGTGATTGTAAAATTAATATGAATTATTGATAATAGTAGTAGTTAGCTAGGAAAAAAAAATTGTGCATGGGGGGGCATCGGTTCCCCCCCCCGGGGGGGAAATCCCCCCCCGGGGAAGTAAATTTTCAAGATGGGTATCTTTCGAAAGGTCTCGTTGATAATAGTAATAGTTAACTTGGAAAAAATTTTTGTGCATGTGGGGGCATCGGTTGCCCCCCCACTGGGGGGGAAGTTCCCACCCGGGGGGGCAAAGTTTCAAGGTGGGTGTCTTTCGAAAGATCTCGTCAATACCTTTAAAACGAATGGTTGAACGATAAATCTGTGATAATTTAAACCAAAGTTATCGATTTTTTTTACTTTTAACAAAAAAAAACTTTTTTTTTTTTTTTTTACGAAATTTAACCAAACTTGGTATTTAGTTGGTCCCCGACATAAACTGGTGCTGATTATGTTTGGGGATCAATAGCTCAACAGGTGGCGCTGTGATAGCATTTTATCTAAATTTTTAACATGGCAGCATAGGACAAAAATTCGTATAAATGTGCATAATTAGAGTTGTTTTAAACTTGTGATTGTAAACTTAATATGAATTATTGATAATAGTAGTATGTAACTAAGAAAAAAATTTTCTGTATGGGGGGCATCGCTTCCCCCCCCTAGGGGGGAAATACCCCCCCAGGGGGGGTAAATTTTCACATTGGGTATCTTTCGAAAGATCAGGTTGATAATAGTAGTAGTTAACTAGGAAAAAATTTTTGTGCATGTTCCGGGAAAAAGTTTTGTGCCGTTTGGGGAAGTTCCCACCCGGGGGGGCAAAGTTTCAAGATGGGTATCTTTCGAAAGATCTCGTCAATACCTTTAAAACGAATGGTTGAACGATAAATCTGTGATAATTTAAACCAAAGTTATCGATTTTTTTTACTTTTAACAAAAAAAAACAGAAAAATATCGCAATTTTTTTTTTTTTTTTTTTTAACGAAATTTAACCAAACTTGGTATTTAGTTGGTCCCCAACATAAACTGGTGCTGATTATGTTTGGGGATCAATAGCTCAACAGGTGGCGCTGTGATAGCATTTTATCTAAATTTTTAACATGGCAGCATAGGACAAAAATTCGTATAAATGTGCATAATTAGAGTTGTTTTAAACTTGTGATTGTAAACTTAATATGAATTATTGATAACAGTAGTATGTAACTAGGAAAAAAATTTTCTGCATGGGGGGGCATCGCTTCCCCCCCCCCCCTTGGGGGGGGTAAATTTTCACATTGGGTATCTTTCGAAAGATCAGGTTGATAATAGTAGTAGTTAACTAGGAAAAAAATTTTGTGCATGTGGGGGCATCGGTTGCCCCCCACCGGGGGGGGAAGTTCCCACCCGGGGGGGCAAAGTTTCAAGATGGGTATCTTTCGAAAGATCTCGTCAATACCTTTAAAACGAATGGTTGAACGATAAATCTGTGATAATTTAAACCAAAGTTATCGATTTTTTTTACTTTTAACAAAAAAAAACAGAAAAATATCGCAATTTTTTTTTTTTTTTTTTTTTTTTTTTTAACGAAATTTAACCAAACTTGGTATTTAGTTGGTCCCCGACATAAACTGGTGCTGATTATGTTTGGGGATCAATAGCTCAACAGGTGGCGCTGTGATAGCATTTTATCTAAATTTTTAACATGGCAGCATAGGACAAAAATTCGTATAAATGTGCATAATTAGAGTTGTTTTAAACTTGTGATTGTAAAATTAATATGAATTATTGATAATAGTAGTATGTAACTAGGAAAAAAAATTTCTGCATGGGGGGTTATCGCTTCCCCCCCCCTGGGGGGGAAGTACCCCCCCGGGGGGGATAAATTTTCAAGATGGGTATCTTTCGAAAGGTCTCGTCAATACCTTTAAAACGAATGGTTGAACTATAAATCTGTGATAATTTAAAACAAAGTTATCGATTTTTTTCACTTTTAACAAAAAAAAAAAAAAAAAAAAAAAAAATCGTACTTTTTTTTTTTTTTTTTTTTTTTAATATTGTTACTGATTGAATATGTATAGGTAAATATAGAAGAAAGTCTTGTGGTGGCCACAACATACTAGTTTTTTTTGTCTTTCTGTCATTCTATCTGCACGTTGTGTGATACTGAAGACAAAGTACACTTAAAATTAAACGATTAAACAAGTGCGTGCAGTTAAAAAATGTTAAAATGTGGGAATCGCATGATTTTTATTTTATTTATTTAATTCCATCTCTAGGTAATATGTATAAATTATCTTACGTACTTATTTTTATGTTTTAAACCAAAATATTGCTCAAGAAATTGTGATATAACGCTTTTAAGAATGTATTCATTGCATTCATACCACCTCTCTGCATTATTTGAGTTATGGAAATGAAGTGGTCACAGTATTTTTTGCATGAGTAATAATATTTATCGGAAACCATTCAAGTGATTTTGGGGGAAATCTGATACGAACTTACTCACATACCAACAACTATAAGTATTAGTTATAAATAAAAGTTACTGTATAAATAGAAAATATTTCTAGCTATAATTATATAATTATTAAAGGAAACTCCAAAACTGGGCTAATGATTATAACGATTTTAGTAAATAGTTTATCACCTGACATTTAGAATTTGCACTCCCAGAGGCATTAATTGAATCTAACAAAAAGTTTTTCCAGTTAATTGACATTAACCTTTTATCACCTTTCCTTTGATTCGTGAAGCATTGCCTAAAGTTAACAAACTTTCTACCATTATCCCTTCCTTCCTAAATAAAGGACTTGAATTTCCCTTAAAATTACAAATTCAGGAAATTTCTATTGCAAAAGTACTTGTTTTACAAAATTAAAATCCCTCGCGGAAATCTGTAATGAATACGAATAATATTTTGTATTTTAATTGAAAAACTTTTAAATGTAAAAATAATATAAGAAGTAAAATAAAATCTCGATAATAAAAAAAATTACTACCGCTACCATTCTTTACTGTTTACTACATCGTGTACTTTTCGCTTTCGTCGCTTGTACGACAAAAACTGTTCTAAATACTAATTAATGTGCTAAGAAATAACAAAACATTTTCCTGTAACCTTCTATATAACAGCGCCCCCTACCAGCTAATATACATAAAACGCCATAGCTTCTCACAATAAAAATTTTGCATATACAATTTCGTGCAACTTTCACAAATAGATGCTGAGATATAGCCATCAGGAAAATCACAGAAGAGTAATAAAATTAGGGCCACCTGACGTCCCATCTACAGTAGTATTAAATGTACATAGTTTTTCATACACCAAGTTTGGTGCTCTTATATAATCTAGAAGCGAATATATAGCAGGATCATCTGTGAACTTGGAATGAAATATGACTATCTTTTTTACATATAGATACTTTTTCAGTTTAGATGTCACGCCACTGTTACGTTCTTAGATGTACGAGGTGTGTTAAAAAAAAACGAACTTTTGAAATATCGCGCCAACCAGCAGAGACAGAGCGCTGCGGCTACTGAGCACACCTAGGTAAGTTTAGACAACAAACTGCCATTGGCCTCGTGTCGCTCGGACAATTAGCAAACGAACCACACGTGCTGAAGTAAGCACGTGTACAGCCTGCTCGACGAATTAGTGACAAAGTAACAATGAACGAGCTTGAAGAACAACGTGCGTGTGTAAAATTCTGCTACAAACTTTCCAAAACTTTCACAGAGACATTTCAAATGCAAAGAGTCACCTCGTCCAAAAAAAAAAGCACGCATGAGTCGGTCAAATAGGAAGGTGATGTTGGTTGTATTTTTTTACTACAAAGGTATTATCCATCATGAATTTGTGCTACGTGGTCAGGTGGTAAACAAGGAAGTCTACCAGGGAATCCTAGTGCGCAGGAGGAATGCTGTGTGCAGGAAGAGGCCTGAATTGTGGAAAAACCAGAGTTGGATGCTGCATCATGCCAATGCGCCAGCTCACGCGTCACTCTCTGTCTGCAGCTATCTAGCAAAACACCGCATTCCCGTTGTGCCCCATCCACCGTATTCTCCGGACCTAGCCCCAGCAGACTTTTTCCTGTTTCTCAAACGGAAAAACACGTTGAAAGGAAGTCGTTTCCAAACCATAGAGGCGATACAGGAGAATGCAACGAGAAACCTGCGCGCCGTCACACAAAATGCTTTCCCGGAAGCGTTGAACACACCTCGTACAACAAAAAGATACATCCAAAAAACATACACCTACGTTTTTACAAAATTAAATAAGGTAAAGCTAGGAGAGTTTGCATACAGTTCAAAATAATAATATAGAGTCCAAATATTAATTTTTACTAAACTATTGCTGAGCATTTCTGAATTCATTCATATTCTATGCATTTCCATTACTGTTTTGTTGCTATACTACAAATTAAAGCAACAGTTGTAATAAAACCAAGAGAGCTATTTTGCGCAATCTCTCCTTATAGCGTAGGAGAGGTTGCGCACATGGAGAGGAGAGATTGCGCTTGATTATAATTACAATTCAGTTGTTAACAATAATAATTACACTTAAAAGACATTGTTATAAGGTTTTTGTAAACAAATATTTTTGTGTTAGGAATGGCGATTTCAATTTAATAATTTAAAAAGTAAATAAAAAACAAAAAAAGAATAAAAAAATTTTATTTAAAGAAAATAAAATGAGAAAAAATAAGACCATATAATAAAAAAATAGCATTTAGTTACTAGATAATACGTTTAACTTAAAATTTGTTCAGTTCCTCTTCAGTTTGAATGTTTTCTTGTTTGCTGACCTAATCTGTCGTTATCCCCTATCTTTTCACTTATTTTTGTAAATAGGGACAGCTTTCGTGTAACCACCTGCCACAAATGAACTCATTCAAGACGGCAATGTATTTCCAAGCCAAAAAGATGTGTAGCACACCATATTTCCAATGATGTATGTTTGATTCCGCCTACTTTTGAACCCAGGATTTCCCCACCGTTTATTATTTATTAAAGTTAATTTTTTCAAAATCTTCCGTACAACAATGTTCAAAACATGAAGTCTAAATTTCACTTAGTTTGAAATCCTCTCACTTCAACTTAAAAACCTTCACGTAGATTTAACCCATGCTCTTTTATAGAATTACAGCCTTTAAAAATAAATTTGAGAAGGCTGATAACACAGACCGACAAAATTGAAGTTGACAAAATTTGATTTGGTAATTTCAGCTGACCTTTGTGATTTTTGATATGCTGAAACCAAAAATGCAGCCCATTTTTCTTTATCACGTATAGATTTTTGTCAATACAGGGTGTTTACCGACACGATTTGTTACATATACCATCATAACAATCGGTTGGTTGGTTGGTTAATATGGTTTTAAGTCGAAGTAGTGCTTCACTATTACGACAATAGGCATCTATTATTAATTAATCATGGAAACATACTATAAAACTATAATTATACTGGTGGAAGAGTAATGGAAGAAATCGTATAGACAGGCACCCTGTATTGACAAAAATCTATACGTGATAGAGAAAAACTGGCTTCATTTTCGGTTTCATCACACCAAAAAACATAAAGATCAGCCAAAATTATCAAATCAAAATTTCACATGTCGACCTGTGTAATTTTTGTTTGCATTCAGTTTTATTGCTTTTATTTAAGCAACCGAAATCTGCGCGAAACTTGAGCATCACACTTGAAAATGTTGAAAAGCTAAACAGATATGCAATATAACATTAAATAATTTACGATAAATTTCTCATAGTTTAAACAGTGGCTCTCGAGAGGTAAATAATACCAGAAGTGTGACTTTAGTCGATCGTTACCATTCTTGAATAATACCCAATTTTCGAATTCCAGGGATTGTCTCCAAAAAGATGCACCGTCTATAATGGGTTAAACTATACTCTGTGTAAGAAAAATAGACCTCTCAAGGCCACGTCTCAGGGTTCTTCACTCCCTCGTTACCATGGTATTGCGGGACGCTAACTTCCCCGCTTCTTTTTTCCTACATAACTCTGTTATCTTAAGCAAAAGCAAATGGGGAGCAGATTAGCATTTTAATACATATATAAATATAAGGTTTTCTCTTGTGTGAATTTCTTCGAATTATTTAAAAAAGAAAATAATATATGATTATGAATTTTTCATATTTATTAGCTTAACAAAGTTAATTTTCTAATGTACTTTGAAAATTATTTTAATTTGTTTATGAGTAAAATTTTCAAATTTTCTAATTTAGGGACAAAGAAATTGCAAAACTTTCTTTATTTTGTTACTTATATTATACCTATGTCCACACAGGAAAGATATGTAGAAAACGTTTGAATATAATTAATCGCATAACCAAAACTGCATTGTGATAGCTGCATTTTCCAGACCACATATTATTATATATTACATGTAAGAATAATAGGTATATTTTCATTTTTACTTCATGTATAAGAACAATAAAAAGTAAACAATAAGAAAATAAGTGCTTCAAGATTAAAACCAAGAAATATTTTCAGTTTTACCTGATATACGCAAAAAGAATGTAGCAGTTAAACACATTCTCAATTATAAAGATTATTAATCCTTAGACTATACATAGTTTCTAAATTTCATGTATCATTATCACATATAGAAAAAATTATAGTTTCAGTTATTTATCTGATATTGTTATTGTTTTCAGGATCAGTTAAAACAAGACGAAATCAAGAAAGAATAATCCTGCGATTAACATAGATTATCAATGCCAAGTGGTATCAATGATCAAAAGATTCTGCACTCGAAGCTGGTAGACAGGAGGTGCCGGGTTCGAAGCCAAGAAGTGCTCGTAGTCCTATTCGTTCGGAGTTTTCCGTGTTTTTCTGCGAAACTGGCGAGATATCTGAGTAAATCAGGAACAATTTGGTCTTATTGCACCGCCACTTCACTGCACTTTTAAAGTTTGAAAAAAGCCTGCGGCCGCGAAATTTTAATATAAATTTAGGATTACTTTTGATTTATTTAATACCTAAACTAAAACTATATGACTAGCATCAGCAATTCGTTTATAGAGCAGCATAAAATAATTTTTGTTTTCTTAATAATCACACTTAAATACTTTTTAGCTATAGAATTATTTATTCTTAATATAAAATAGCTTTGCAGTCAAAATGGCCAATCCAGTCGTTCTAATCTTAAAACACTAACTGTTAATAGCAAACAAAACAATATAGACAAGTTAATTTATCAGATTTATTCTCCAGGTACATTTTGGGTTATAAGAATATGAAATTTAAAATAAAAGTGAGTTTTTTTAAACCAAGAGTTAAAAACTATATCATGAATATGAATTTTAAAAGCTAATATAAATGATGATGATTGTGTGAAGTTTGAACCCGATTGTTTTTACAAAAGCCTGGATTTTCTTGAGAAGTATTTATTAGGAATCCTTGCTAAACTCGCATAAATTTCGGAGAAAACCATGGTAAACTCCAAATAATTAGGCCAATTACCGCGATTTGGATTCGAACTCGACCTCGCCCATCTGCCAGCTTGGGCAGCAAAACCAAACGGGTAGATCCATTGACGTTTCTCTAAAATAATTATTTTAGGGAAGAGAGGTTTTTTTTTTTTTTTCAAAACGTAATTTAATGTATTATTTATCTATTATTATTATTATTATTATTTAGTCTTGGATATGGCTTGGTCCTAAAAAAGGCTTTCTTAGCCCTTAGAAGTTTTTTTTTTAGCCTTTAAAAAGACTTATTTTAGAGCTTTGGTACTTCGACCTGGTGACAGAATTGATTTTTCCCCTTATATTTCGTCAATTCTACAACACCGAATCATCTTAGATTGTTTCCTTGTATCAGGACTACCAGTAATATAGTAAATGATATAGAAACTAAACGATGAGAAAAACTAAATGCTGGTGGATCCAAAGAACAAGTCTAAAGAAAACTGCATTGTATCTGAACGAAATATTCTCCTGGTCAAAGAATTGCTCAAATGGGGTGGGAAAAGAATGAGCGATAACGGGATCACATGGGTCATTTCTAGGAAGGTTGACGAGGGTCTAGTGACCTTGACAGGCCAATTCAGTTTACACGGACTATAGTGAAGTCACTTTTTGGAATTATCTCCTGTTGCATTTCCAGACAATTAACAAACTCATCCTCATTGTATTGCCATTACCAATAAGCTGCGTAATCTCTCGTAGTATAGAATTTAATGAATTCAGTACGCAATCTCCTCTAAGTAACAAATGCACAAACTTCCCCGTTTCGGTAGAAGAGATTGCGCAGCCTTTTATTTCATGTTTATTCGCTTTTATAGAGAACTGTTCGTGTTCGTACCGTTAGTCTAAATTAGTAGCTGATGCTAAATCACTAAAAATATTTTGTACGACAGTCTAATCTCGTTAACGTGAATCTCAAAGGGGGATAAAAATTTTGTTCATGTTATCAGTAGTTCATGCTTTCAGTAACTAATCTTCATATAACTAAACTAACCTTTATTTTAATGGGGATTGTGGAAACAGTTCGTGTTAAAAGTAATTCGCGTTAACGATGTTCGACTGTACTGCCATTCTGTAGAAATTCTTATATCACTTCGATAAAAGGAATTTCAATATCACTTCTATAGAGGGGAAAATGCTGCCGAAAGCAGTTGGAACTCTAACCGAGACTCCTGTAGGGGTTTTTTTTTCCCTGCACTCACGCAGCTAGATGTGTATACTGCTGCCGCAGATTTTGGGGCCTCGAACTCCGCATGTTGCGGGCAGGGAAGACGCTTTTAAAGTCAACAGTTGACCCGTATCGATGGTTTGACTGACCTTATAGGAAATTCGTTTCCGAATTATATTTTTTCAGATTTTATATTTATAAGCGATTCATTTAAACTTAGTGACTAGAGAAGCGGGCGATGTCCGAAAGTAAATAAATTAGAAAGAAAAGATAAAGATAAAGACAAAGATAAAGATAAAAATAAATAAATAAAAAGGAAAAGAATATTAAAATAAACATACCATTTGAATTCCACAGCTCTAAGCAGATTTTTTATAATATAAAAATATTGTAATTATTAAAAAGAAAAATCTACACCTATAAAACGAAATGTGTGTCATTTACAGTCGGCAGCAAAAGTATCCGAGCACTAGCAAAAATTCCTATGTAAAAAATTTTGTTCTTAATACTGTTTTGTTAAATAAATCCTTGTCGAATAATGTTCTTAGACTAAGAACAGTATTCGACAAGGATTTATTTAACTAAACAGTATTAAGAGTACATTTTTTACACAGAAATTTTTGCTAGTTCTCAGATACTTTTTGCTGCAGAATGTATAAACTAAAAAACTACTGAAACAATTTACGCGCGGTTTTTGCAAAGTGATCTGCTTGTCAATGGGGAAGTTTAAAGATTTTGAAATGTTCGATATGACAAATAGAATGGAAGTTGGAAGTTTTTTATAAAAAAAAAAAAAAAAAAAAAAAAATCATGGTAACATCTACATTTGAAAAAATGCACTTGTTACAGTCGGTGATAATAAATAATGTTCTTAGACTGACTAAGAACATGATTCGACAAGGATATATTTAACAAAACAGTATTAAGAGTACTTTTTTTTTTTCATATAGAAATTTTTGCTAGTGCTCGGATACTTTTGCTGCCGATTGCCCCTCTGGCTGCTCATCCCGCGTATTTCGTGGACATGTGTTTTTCTTCCTTTATTCAGGTACGCATCCAGCCTTTTCACCGTTTAACCAGTGAAATAAATTATATACAGTATTAGACGTATAATTTAGGTTTTGACCAACAGATGTCAATAGTCATCCACTGAATTGCGGCATTTTAAGGTACTTGGTATTTACCACTCTAACTTCACTATGTTTGCCGCCTTTTTCTAATCAGAAATAACTGGTAGAAAACGTTCAGCGATTGACAGAGTATATATTCCTGATGATTTATTAGATTCTGAAAGGGATTTTAGTTTTGATAGTGATAGTGATGTAGATTTTTCGGACTGCTCCTCAGATAGCGATGAATCTGATCATGATTCATTATATTTTTATTAATTTTCATTATATTTTCTTAAGTTCTGTACATTTTACTTTTTTATATTATGTAATAAATGGAAATAAACTGTAATTATTATTTTTTTTTTCTTTTTCTTTTTTGTGATAACATCTGAATATTTTATTTATTTATTTATTTTCTGACAACTTAGTTTCTCATGATAAAAATCTATATAAAAAAATATTTTCTAGAAAGAAAAAAATGCATATTTCAATTCTCCAATATATATAGATTTGAAATATGCAAGAAAAAAAATACACAATTTTTGAAGCGATTTCGGTCCTCAAATTGAGCAGTCAGAGGGTTAACACTAATATTGATGTCCCTGAATCATAAATATTGGTCTGTAATTATAGTTTTTTATGTCTAAAGATGGGAAATAATCCAAGAAGTTCGAAATGACCATTTAAATTAACTTATTCTAATTAGTTAAGATGATACAATCGGCAGCAAAACCATCCGAGCACTAGCAAAATTCCTATGTAAAAAAGAGTACCTGCTTTGTTAAATAAATCATGTTCTCAGACTGACTAAGAACATGATTCGACAAGAATTTATTTAATAAAACAGTATTAAGAGTACTTTTTTATATAGGAATTTTTGCTAGTGCTCGGATACTTTTGTAGCCGACTGTATTTACTAAAACCCTAACGTTACGCAAGCGAAGTTATGACGCAAGTGAACGACAGTGGGTACACGCATCCGACTTTTTAATGTAAACGGCAAAAGAAATTTTTTAAATAATTTATTGAAAAAAATGTTTATAATTATCAGATGCTTTTAACCCCTGTATTGGATACTTTTAAGTATGATTTAAAATATTCATTTAGTACTTCAATATATTTTGTGTTCTATTTTTTTTTCCCGAGTTTTAATATTGGAATTGGAAACATCTGAACAAATCATCGAGTGTTCATATTATGCTTAGATAAATTTGAATAGATATTGACGCATGTTCATATTTTACAGACGTATAAGTTATTATTTCACATCTACATTTTCTTCAAAAAAGCGAAATATTAATTATTGGAATTATTATTATTATTATTATTTCTGTATGTGTCTGTGTGTGTGCTTGTATATGTGTGTGTGAGGAACTTTTTGCAAGGTATGTACGTATCACGGATTATCATACAGATAGGACAGTGAAGCTAAAACGCGAACCGGAAATATTGTAGCACCACTAGTGTCAACAGAGGGGAACTACATGTGTTAAGTCTACATGAATAGCATCTTTGATCGAAAATTGTTTTTCTATTTCGCGAGTAGTTAGTAGCAGGTTAGTATGGAAAGTTTTCTTTTTCTTCACTTTCTATTGTTTTTAAATTCACAAAATTATCCTCAAAACATTCACAGCTATTCTTCTAAGAAATAAAAATTATTTTTTATAATGTTTAAAAATATGCTTTGTGAAACATATTCATATTCAAGTACAAATTAAAATTACAAACTGTAATTCTGAAATAGCAGTATGAAATCATTAAATATTTAACGTTGCTTGGTTTAAATAATACAAAATGCCTTAAAATGAATAAAAATGTTTTTATTTTATGTATATTTTCAAAGTTTATTTTCTTAATATTTAGCACTTGCTTCTTAAAATAAATTGCTTTTGACAATCAAGTTTGTAAACAATAATAAAGTTGCCAACGAAAACGTATGTGCAGTTTTCTTTCCTTCACTTTTCTACTACTTTTAAATTTACAAAATCGTAACATTCACAGCTATTTTCTAAGAAATAAAACTAATTTTTATTATGTTTGAAAATAAATTTTTCCAAACACATTCGTGTTCAAGAGTACAAATTAATATAACAAACTGTAATGCTGAAATAGCAGTATGGTATGAAATCTTAAATATTTAACATTGCTTGGTGCAAATAATACAAAATGCTCTAAAATGAAAAAAAAAATATTTCTGGTTTATGTATATTTTCGAAATTTATTTGTTTAATATTTAGTACTTGCTTCTTAAAATAAATTGCTTTCGACAATCAAATTCGTAAACAATAACAAAGACCAAATGTAAACATCAATAAATGGTTAGTCGGTTAGATGTTGGGTTTAACGTTGCACTAATATTACGATATGAACATAGATACAATAAAAACAAGACGAGCGATTGCGTAAGCTGGAGAGCTCGAGAAACTTACAGCCGTTGACAATAGGGTCGTTGCAGTCAAATTCCGGTTACCGAAAAATATACGGAAGTGTCCTATCTGTATAATAATCTGTGGCACGTATATACAAGTTTCAGTTGTTACATAATTATTAAAGTTGAATTTAATGTCCGTAAATTGTATAATCTTGTGCCTAGAATTTATATTTTTGCCTCTTTTTTTTATTATTATTATTAGTATTAAAAGATAACACTGTTTATATTATTGCTGCAACATATTAGTATCTGTATCTGATACTATCTTGATGGCTTAAATTATATCAAGTACTTTATTTAGACATTTGAAGGCAAATTTGACTTCAAATTATGATATAATATTGATCATTTTCCTTTTAATTAGTACCTACTTGCCAACATCCTAATAAATACTCCGTAGTATTGTTCGCCCCGTCAACTTTTTTACCCCAATATATTTTTAGAGTATTTTTCTTCGTAATTTAATCGTAATTGCATTTGAAAATATTACTCTAAAAATTTACTGGTGTGAGAAAAAGAGCGTGACTAACAACACTACAGAATATTAATTAGGATGTTGGCAGGTATGTTAGTACATTAGTTTGATATTTATGAAATCTTTATGCTTACATTCGAAACTGAAAGCCTGCCATTTTGTTTCTATATTTTTTAAGTTTAAAATTAAAATTTTATCAATTTTACAGCAAAAAAATCAATCTAATGCAAGTAAATAGTAACTTATATATAACTGTACCCAAACATGGAGATCAAAATCGGGAGATAATTTTCCTTAATTTTTAATAGATTTTTTGCAAAAAATCAAATAGACGATTAGCATAGGAAATCTTTCGCTTGTCCCCACCGACAGCCAGTGACGTTACACTTCGCTTGCGTATACGGTCGGCAGCAAAAGTATCCGAGCACTAGCCTATAATTCCGATATCAAAAAGATACACTTAATACTGTTTTGTTAAATAAATCCTCGTCGAATCATGTTCTTAGACTGACTAAGAACATGACTCGACAAGGATTCATTTAACAAAGCAGTATTAAGCGTATTTTTTTTAGACAAGGATTATTGCTAGTGCTCGGATACTTTTGCTGCCGACTGTAGCTTTAGAATTTTAGAATGCTTATTATAAAATTGCTGTCTCAATTAAAAAAATCTTTACACGATTATTTATTTATTGGTATAAAAGAAATATGTTTAACAACACATTGCCGTTGGGATTAGTCTGATTGGATTTAACGGTGCACTAGAACTGCACAGTGGTACAGTCGGCAGCAAAAGCATCCGAGCACTAGCAAAGATTCCTATATAAAAATAGTACTCTTAATACTGTTTTGTTAAATAAGTCCTTGTCGAATTATGTTCTTAGTCAGTCTAAGAACATTATTCAACAAGGATTTATTTAACAAAACAGTATTAAGAGTACTTTTTTATATAGGAATTTTTGCTCGTGCTCGGATAGTTTTGCTGCCGACTGTAATTAGCGACGGTCTGGGACGCACGCCTAAGTATGGTCCGAAGACTTGCCATCACAATTTTGATACTCTATGGAGGGGATAGCTCCACCACTTTGGTGACACCCCCCCACCCACACACACACACACAGAGTTATGATTTGGATGGTAACATATTGCGTCGTGATATTTTCCTATTTTGAACAGTAACGTTCCTCTAAAACGTTATATAATTTATTAAATGATTTCACATACTCATTATTAAATTATTCAAATTTTGTTCTTAGTAATTGATTCTGTAAATGTCACTGGCATATATATATATATATATACACCAACAGCAAAAAAAGTGTTGAACACACTTTTTTTTTTTGAGTAAAGAATATATATTTAGAATAACGCTACAAGGCGGGGTTCATTTTTCATGATAAACGTGATTTTACGTGACCCACAAGCAAAGTGTTAACATACAAAAGCTAAAATTGCATGGGATAAAAAAAAAATCCGTCAACTAACAAATCACTATATTAAATGATTCTTCTTTTTTTTTTTTTTTTTTTTTTTTTTTGTAATTGAATAGTTGAAATGTTTAAATAAATATATATCGATCGACGACCATTTTCTGCAAATCTGTCTCATGGCCAAGTATTGCAATATACAACCGTTAATAAAATGTAAATCACATTTAAATATTTAAATTTTATGAAGTTGATCAGAGAGTGAGAAATATGATTAATTTAAAATAAACTAAATATGCATTCACATTAGAGAATTTGAAATTTGGCATCTAAGTAGCTGGAATGTTTCTCGCTAAAATCTTCACTTACGTAATTGCGATATACATTTTAATTTATCGTCAAATTGCAAAAAATATTAAAAGTCACCAAAGGGATCCTATGTTCATATTTTATAAGTGATTCATTTAAACACAGCGACCAGCGAAGCGGGCGAAGTGTCATATAAATCGATGATAAACTAATTAAATTGGCATGAGAAAAAAAAATAATAAATTTGCGGTATTTGGATATTTTTATCCCATCAACAAATAAACTAGCGACAAAATTCGTAAACAAATTTGAGAACAGGTTCATTTGGGAATACCGTCCACTAGGCCGGTGACTGCCGAATGATTCTGTTATATTTCTTGAAAATATTTTTATCAGAAAGAAAAAATAATACTAATAAAATGGAAAGCAAAACAAAAAAATCTAATAAATGTTATTATTTATTTTAATTATTTTATTGTTAGATGAATTTCCTATTCCATATTATTTTTACTTTTTTTTCTGCAATTTTTGATATTTTGTAACAATAACCTTTATTTTACAATAAATCCAACAAAAGAAAAACTAAAGCTGATTTCACAGATATTTTTGTAGTTAAAAAAACAGAACTATTTATTTTTAGGACGACAGATTATGTTGCTTTCAAATAAAATACATCACTTAAAAATGTTTTAGTGTTGTTTGGCAACAAGTTAAAAAAAAAAATTAAAATATACCTATTAAAAATAAAATTCAGAGTAAACATGCATAAAGAAATTTTAAGAAATTAATGTAGTAACTATTGTTAAAAAACGCAAGTTCATGGTTTAAGATAACTTATATATATATATATATATATATATATATATATATACACGTGTGTATATATTAACATTTTTTCTATAGTTAAACAAACTGAATTTTTTTTCTTGTTTTACCCTGTCGCTTATCAAGCTAAAAAAAAAAAACTTTAAAAATAAAATTGAAAAAAACAGGCGAAAGAAATTTTGAGAATTGAATATAGTGACCGTTGCTATGGAGTGTAACATAGTTACAACATACCTTTGCATAGACGAAAATTAATTAAATTTTATTTTAAACGAATTTTTTTAAATCTTCCTATAGTTCTTAATTAATTTTGCATTGTACAGAATCTCATACCTATTACGTTGTAAACAAAAATAGGCTTCTATTCTTTTTTTTCTACTGTTGAATGCAATTTTGAATCCTGCGAGAGTTGACTAAACTTAACGAAAGGAAAGTTATGAAATACTGTTGTAGTATTTAAAATAGCCGTAAATTCCCTCCCCCTCTCTCCTTTTTATTTATTTATTTTTTTCCAGTAGCATTTTTTTCCTTTCTTCATAGTTTATGTTTCTTAGTGAGTTAAAAGAACTATATACAGTCCGAGCACTAGCAAAATTCCTATGTAAAAAAAGTACTCTTAATACCGTTTTCTGAAATAAATCCTTGTCGAATGATGTTCTTAGACTGACCAAGAACATGATTCCACCATAGATATAGTAATAAAACATAGATTGATCATTGACGGGGAAAAAGTGATACCTTTTCATTTAGGAAAAGACGGCCATTTTACTCTCTTATGGAGGTTTTTTCCCGAGTGAATATACACAGGACTACACATAGATAATTTTGCAAATAAAATTTATGAATATTTTATGTACTAAAAGAGTATGAACAACTCCAGATGCCCATTTTTCTTTCTTTCTTCCTTTTCTTTTCTTTTTTTTTTTTTTTACTATACTCTAATCTGCACAAAACTAACTTTATTTTGGCATTTATTATCATACTTCTTCGAGATAAAAATCGTCTGCATTCTTCATGGAAAATAATATTAATAAGTTATAATTTAATAAATAATTTGTATTGTGTAAATTTGTATAGGATTATATATAGAAGAGAGTCTTGTAGTGTCCACAACATACTAGTTATATATTAAAACTTTCGCGGCTGTTAGCCCTGCTATCTACATTTAAAAGAATTTTGAAAATTCTATATTACTTACTAATATAAAATCTCAAAAAAATATTAAAATTTTAAAAAAGTATTCCATGAAATATGAAGACAGTAATTATATCATAATAATAACAAAGCAACTGATTATAAATTTTATATTTTTCATAAATTACTTGAATGTAACTTATGTATGAAAACTTATCCCATTTCTTTTCATATATGTATTAGAACACTTAAAAGCCGCGCAATATTTCGGCATTTTCAAAATTCATTAACATTTTACTCTATTACTATTTTCGAGTTTTAACTCTCTAATGGCTGATACCAAAAAACTTTTTCGGCATCAAAAATTTTTGCTCATGGAGATGATAGATCTATGTAAATTACTATATCTATGGATTCGACAAGGATTTATTTAACAAAACAGTATTAAGAGTAGGTAAGTCGGCTTCTTTATCCGCGTTTGTAATGATCGATAGATGGCGCTTTTTCAGCTCTTGTTGTTAGTAAATATTACAGCCATCTATTTTTGTTCTTTTTGTTATTCTACTTAATATTCGTACTATAATTTCTCCGCCATTACATCATGAAAAATTGATTGCTTTTGGAAAAAAATATTTCAGTTTATTCAAAGTTCGATCGGATGTAGATATTTAACTTAAGCTGAACAAATATTAGTTTCAAACCATCTGATTAATTCTTTACTTCCATTAGCCGAAGCAACTGAAATTTTAAATTTGTCATTTGGAAATATATGGAAGCTTAGTTTTGGATTTCTTGGTCCTTTGGAGTTACACTGGAGCACACAACAGTATGTGTTATCTTTTTTACCGGATTTATTCATTTTTATTCAATAAATATATGTGAAACTAAACATCGGCTAGCAATGGCGGCTTGATGGATTTCGAATTAAAGCATGTTTATTGTAATTTCCCCTTAGCCCACCAGAGGGCGAGCATTTTATTACAATCGCGGATAGGGATCTACTGCGAACTGCAGTATAATGTTATCATGTCACTCCTGTTATATGTCTACCTCCGTGGGCGAAATTCACAAGTTTTGAAACCGCCTGAATACGGTTATTTTTCTGATAACTTTAATTCTTTACTAACATGTGAAAAACTGTGATAAAATCACTGTTTGACGTGATGTTGTGTTGTTTTTATTTTCCGGTGATTGATCTTGATTTCGTTTGTTGACTTCCAGAAAGCTTTATGAACTTTTCTATAAGTGTTTTCTGAGCTTTTTCCTTACAAAAATCCAGAAAATTGATCGACACTCTTAAGTGTTAATCTTAATCTGTATTTTTATCTTATTAACTGTAAAACAATATTTACAATTCATTATGGATGTTGGTGAACTATTAAATTATAAACCTGCCAAAGAACCTAAAAGAGGTACTGCTGAAGATGATGCCGAAGGTGTTGAAGTTAGGCCGCGATCTAAAAGATTAATAAGTGTTCCTGAATCAGCTCATCATGATAGACGACCACCCAAAATGCCCAAAATGATGGATGAAAATAAAGAAAATCTGAAACAAGATGCAGAACAGCCTGAAATAGAAATCCCAGATGCTGAAAATGAGAGCGGTGTTTTAGACGAAGTCAGTTTAAAAAAGTTGCTTCTTTCTTTTGAAAAGAAAGTTCTTAAAAATCAAGAACTTCGTATAAAATTTCCTGATCAACCTGAAAAGTTCATGGATTCTGAAATAGAATTGAATGATATAATTCTTGAAATGCACATTGTTGCTACTCAACCTGACTTGTATCACATTCTTGTTGAATTAAATTCTGTTTCAAGTATGCTGGGTCTACTAACTCATGATAATACTGATATTTCTATTGCGATTGTTGATTTATTGCAAGAAATGACTGATATTGATACATTAAATGAGAGTGAAGAAGGTGCTACGACATTGATTAATGCAATGCTTGATGCCCAAGTTATTGCTTTGCTTGTGCAAAACTTAGAACGCTTAGATGAATCTGTTAAAGAAGAAGCTGAAGGTGTTCATAATACTCTATCAATAATTGAAAATCTTGCTGAATTTAAAGTGGATATGTGTGTTGATGCCACCCAACAGGGATTAATGCAATGGATTCTGAAAAGAATAAAAGCAAAAATGCCATTTGATGCCAATAAATTATATTGTAGTGAAATTTTATCGATTCTACTCCAGCATCATGATGAAAATCGACAATATTTAGGTGAAATTGAAGGTATCGATATTTTATTGCAACAATTAGCTTATTTTAAAAGACATGATCCTTCAAATTCTGAAGAACATGAAATGATGGAAAACTTATTCGATTGCTTATGTTCCTCACTCATGTTTGCTGCCAACCGAGAAAAATTTTTGAAAGGTGAAGGTCTTCAATTGATGAACCTCATGTTAAGAGAGAAAAAGTTATCCAGAAATGGTGCATTAAAAGTTCTGGATCATGCTATGTGTAACGCCGAAGGTGCCGACAATTGTAATAAATTTGTTGATATTTTAGGCCTTAGATCAATATTTCCTCTTTTCATGAAAACACCCAAGAAAAACTGGAAGAAAGGTTTATCTGTTGAACAGCATGAAGAACATGTATGCTCAATAATTGCATCTATGTTAAAAAATTGTAAGGGCACACAAAGACAGAGGCTGTTAAATAAATTTACTGAAAATGATCATGAGAAGGTGGATAGATTAATGGAGTTACATTTTAAGTATCTAGATAAAGTTCATTATATTGATGTTCAAATTGAAAAAGAAAAATCTAAACTTGATGACGAAGAACTGGATACAGCAATGGAAGAAGAATTTTATTTAAGACGGTTAGAAGGTGGTTTATTCAGTTTGCAGTTGATTGACTACATCATGGTTGATATATGTTGTTCTGGTCCACCTACTATTAAACAAAGAGTGCTGCAAATTCTAAACTTACGAGGGGGATCCATTAAAACTATTAGAAATGTAATGCGTGAATATGCTGGAAATATGGGTGATGCTAATGACCCCTCATTGAGAGAAGCAGAGCAACAAAGACTGTTACAATTTGTAGATCGTTTTTAAAATTCAACATATAGAATCTCATCTTTATTCAAAAGTATTCAATTAAATACACAGCTTTTGTATTGTACTTTATGTATTAATAATTTGAAAAGCTTTTCTAATATATAAAATTTGAGCAATATGAAAATTAGAGTGATTACTATTATCTGGTTACAGATCTCTGAGATCCTGAAAAATTTCAAGATCTAAATTCTATTTTTTTTTTTTTTTTTTTTTTTTTTGTGGTTCTTCCATATTAACCACTTGCCAATGATTAACTTTCATTATGAAACAATGTGAAGTGTCTAATGTATTAATTTGAAAATATTTTTCAGAACCATGATTCAGTGCACAGTTTATTGCAACTGTTTATTTTATCGTAACCTATGTTGAACTTATGGTGATATTTGTAAATCTGAACTCTCATGGCATGTGGTTAATTCAAAATATAGCTTAATATTTTTATTTAGCATAAATTTATATTCTTAATATATATATATATTTATATTTTTAAAAAAAAACACCCTAATATTATTTTATTTATTTTCAAATCTATGCCTTAATTTTTGCTTAATTAACAGGTTATAGCATATAAAACAACTGCACGGATTAAAATGGTTTATTATTATTATTTTCTTTATAAATAGGTAATTTTGGATATATTAAAATATTTAGTAATTGATCAATCAATTTATTTACAATATACAAGTTTGTTTTTTTTTTTTAATTAAAGTTATGGAGTGAGTATTTATAACCATTTATATCTTTTTTTACAACTAATGTGCTAATGTTTTTATTTTTTCCTTTTGTAGTTAAAAAGACCACATATTAAAGTAGTAATATTAGTGGTGACTCTAAGTTAATTTAGCAGGACATATCCAGTGCCAGGTGACCATATTTTAACCAAATTTAGCACCTAACGATCCTTTGAAAAACAAACAAGCAGAGAGATTCTGCTCTCAAAGCTAAGAAATGTCGATTTCAAAGTTTCACATCCGTCAGCTGAGCTATTGGAATTTTCCATGTTTTTCTCTGAAACTCATGTAAATATGGATTAAGACCCCTGCACAGGGCATGCCACCAGTCTAGGAGGAACCTCATGTAGTTAATCTCTATGCCACCACTACAAGCAGACTCAGATAAAATGAAAAACTTTCTGCGAACACAAAATCTAAAACATATTTTCTGAAAAAAAAAAAAAAAAAAATCCTCTTTTGACAGTTGATAACCGAGTTAACTGTGATAAATAAATATTTGTGTATTTTTTAGTGAGATTTTGAAACTATGCCCAGTAGTTATGTGCATCAATGAGATTTTACAAGACGGCAGAAAAAAACTAGTTGGCATAGGTGGACTCTGCTCAGTTCCCCATCATATGTATGTTCTCATAAATTTCTTGTACAGGACTTATTATATACATGTTAAGAGAAATGAATTTGACCAAATGCTTGACACAATGACAGAACAAAATCCTCACCTAATAGGCTACCCACCATTCAGTTTGATATCTTATTCTAATCTATTAATTTATTTTATTGGGATCAATTTAGTAGTTTATTTTCATGCTACTATTTCCAATGCAACTTTCCTAAAAATGCGTATTTTTATGAAATATCTCCCCATTTTGCTATGTTGATAAAATCTTAAATTTCGAATAACTTACGAAATTTTCCTATTAGAATATTTGTAGTCAATCGTGTTCATACAAGTATCATAAATGTTATTTTGAAATTGTCTGATATATTTATGATCCTTAAAATGGACATATGCTCGATTTTGCCTTATTCTGCCATTTTAAGTAAATCATAAATTCCAAATAACTTACGAATTTTTTTAATTGGAAAAATCATACTCTATGGTATTCATGTCAGTATCCTAAATAATATTTCGAAAGTGGTTTGACATCTTTACGAGGAAAATATCCCTCAAGATTGACGTTTATGTGAAATTTTGCTCTATTCAGCCATGTTAAGAAATTCGTAAATGTCTAATAACTTGCGAAATTTTCAAAGTAGCATATTTATAGTTACTGATGTTCATTCCGGCGTCAAAACTGATATTGTAAAACTGGTCTGACATTTTTACAGTAAAAAGTTTCCATTTAATGCACGTTTAAGTGAATTTTTGTCCTATTCTCCCATGTTAAGAAAATCGTAAATTTCGAATAACTTACGAAGTTTTTTAATTCAAATGTTGCAAATGAATAGGGTTCTTGCCAGTGTCAAAAGTAATATTTTAAAACTGATCTGACCTCTCTGCGACAATTTGTTTGTGAGATATTGTGTACACAGACTAACAAACTAACGGACTAACACACTAACCCACTAACAGACTAAGACACTAACAGACACCATACAAATTTTGTCATTTTCGGATTCCTCACACCTGAAAACGTGTAAAAAAAAACGAGGTCGAAAATTTTCACGATTACCTAAGTTCCCCATACCTATAGTATGATGGGGAACTAAAACCTACCGTGATTAAAGAAAGCCCAGACTTTGGAATGAGCGGAGAGAAAACAGAACCGCTGCTCACTTATCAGTTACGTTTGCTTCCTGTTTAGTGCAGACGATCGGTGTTCACTAATATATTGCACAAACAGAAACCAAAAATGAAGCCCTTTTGGTTAAATTCTTTCATATTCATTTATTCACAGATTAAGGAGTAGTTTCAACCACAAGACCAGAACTGTTGTAGCCATACGATTTTTCCACGATTGCTGTTTGCAGAAAACTTTTTGTAAACTCAACAAATTTTTCATGATTGCAGACCACAGAAAATTTTCTGCAAATGCCGTTCACGCGTTTGTGTATATTATGCAGGTCTGACTACAAGTGCAAAAAATCACAACATGGGGGGGGGGGGGGGGTTAAAGGGCAAAACTGGAAAAGTCCATTTTGGCCACTGGCCACCAGAAACAATTTTTTTACTGGCCACTTTTTTTTTTTTTTTTTTTTTAATTAGAAATGATAAGGGCAATGATATGTTTTAAATTTTAAAAACTTCTATACTATAGATTAGCAGCAATATAAAATTATGTGATCCAAATAAATGTGCTAGTATTAATAAAATATAAATACTTTTAAAAGATTGTTATGGTATAATTCTTCTATGGGTAACTGACTGATATTGACAAAGCCAGGGATCTATCTAGACTTTTCAGACAGGGTCCTATTTTTGTGAAATTGTGAAAAATCTATGTATGTACTTTTTGGGTTAATATAGCCAAGTGCATTTGATTAATTAGGAGGCCTATTCGATCTATGGAAGATTAGTTTCTGAAATGAAAGAAATTTATCATAAGTCTCTTTTCAAGATAAAAAATTTTGTGAAAGGTCCATTTTTCAGATGGAAAATTTTGTGAAGGGTTTTTTTTTTTTTTTTTTTTTAAGATATAAATTTTTGTGTTTCCTGTTTCCTTTAACGACCTAGTTTTATTTCTAGACAGACTTCTGAAAGCAAAGTAAGTATTTTGTTAAATATTACACAACAAATGCAATTTTCAAAAAAAAAAAATCGTAGTTTCTTTTTTTCTTCCTCTAATTCTTTTACAATTGAATTTTATGGTGTGACTGAATTTCAAAAATATTTCTTTATTAATTTTATAAAATTAATAGACTGAGACTTCTCCAGATTCTGAAAAATTGAGTAAAAGAATAAAGAAGTTGATTGATAGTCTTCTAATTTTGAAATGCTAATAGGGTGAATAGATTGCAAGTTTTCATTGAATACAAGGTAGAACTTTCTTCTGAAAATAACTATGCATCAATACACAAGTTTGACCCCAAATTAATCAATCAACAGTGAGAAACTGACAAACACTTTTACAAAATAATACAACAAGCAGCTAGAAAAAACAAATTTATTAATGACTTTCTTTTAGAAATAAGTGGCTAGTGCTAATTTTGCCCTACAGAAAAAAATATGTATAAAAAAGTTGGCATATCTGTAAAATGAGTGGTGAGGGGCAAATAATGCCGTTTTATTCAAGAGTCAGCACTAAATATTTAAAAACTATTGGATTAATTCTGATGTTTTTTCTTTCAAAAATGTTAAATAAAGAAGAGAGAACTTCACTATTTTCTAAATGAAACTTCCTTTGATATAAATAAAAATTGCTTTGTAAACAATGCATTTAATTTTTTATATGCCTTAAATATAACTTGTATCCCTTGTGAGCAGTATTCGCTTTATTTATTAAAAAAATATTGAGAATTTATTACATTTTTAAAAGGGAATAATCATTCTAGCGTGAAGTATTTTAAAAAGCAATTGAGCTAGTTTTGATAAAAAATATCTATATTCAAATAAAGATTGTTAAATTATGACAGTATTATCTATTTTCCATCATTTATAAATACAAGAAAATATCTTTTACATCATTGCTTTAAATATTGGGAAAGTAGTGTTTTGCATTCCTAGTTAGTATGTTTTCAAGAATCATCAACAGTACTATTGTGTCTTAATTCCAGGAGTTGCAACCATTCAGGAAACATTACATAAGAGTATGGATACTGAATATGGCAAACAATTAAATGAATGTATAAATAATTGCAAAATAGATACATGTTGAAATAATTTCAAAGCACATAATCATAAAAGGATTTTTTTTTTTATTATTAAATTTTAGAATGCATGAAATTTGGCAATACAATAATCTGTACATGCAAGTTGTGAGCTTTCTTCACAGTAATCAAAAAAAAAAAGAGAGAGAGAGACAGAAAAGAGAGAAAAAAACATTATTTACTACTGCAATTTTGATATACAAGAATCACAATTAAATTATACTTTTCTAAAAAACAAGTACATCACATGCAGAGCTGTAGTGAACAATAAATTTTGGGGGGCAAAACGAAAAATTAGCCAACTCAACAGTGTTTATTGAAATTTTATTTTTCCGACTGAGTGAAAATAATGCCTGGACCGTGAGTCGAACCCTGGATCTTTGACTTACAAGGTCAAGGCTCTACCAATTGAGCTATCCAGGTCGACACCCCGGTCAGCATTACTCACTCAGACAACCTTTGGGCAGAAACATCTCTGGTCTATCATGTAGATAGCTCGACAGAAATAAGCCGCAGGAAATGGAAAACACCATTAGATAATGGGAGAAAGAAATACAAATTTTTTATTAAAATCACACAATCAACTGTGGAAGAAAATCATATTTATTGAAATTTTATTTTTCCGACTGAATGAAAATAATGCCTGGACCGGGAGTCGATGCTCTACCAATTGAGCTATCCAGGCCGACACCCCGGTCAGCATTACTCACTCAGACCACCTTTAGGCAGAAACATCTCTGGTCTATCATGTAGATAGCTCGACAGAAATAAGCCGCAGGAATCTAATGATGTTTTCCATTTCCTGCGGCTTATTTCTGTCGAGCTATCTACATGGTAGACCAGAGATGTTTCTGCCTAAAGGTTGTCTGAGTGATTAATGCTGACCGGGGTGTCGGCCTGGATAGCTCAATTGGTAGAGCCTTGACCTTGTAAGTCAAAGATCCAGGGTTCGACTCCCAGTCCAGGCATTATTTTCACTCAGTCGGAAAAATAAAATTTCAATAAATATGATTTTCTTCCACAGTTGATTGTGTGATTTTAATTAAAAAAAATTGCAACTCAACAGTGGTTTAACCCTTAAATGCCAAGTGTTGCCTTTCGGGAACGTACCCAATTTTGTCTTCTAAAGTATTATTAGAATAATATTGAAGCTTTAATGCCTCGTGTTTGTCGATTGGCAATAAATTTTTTTCTAGCTGTGAATCATAGTTAAAATAAAGTAGGGTCAGTTGGGGTAAAATAGGTCAAAAACAGCATATTTTATGTTTGCACTTAAATAGCAGAAAATGTATTGGTTCCATTTGTTAAAAAATTGCACAAAATATGCAAATGAATATTCCTCATGACATTTTAAGAGAAATATCTCTGAAAAAACAAAAAATTTGTATTAAAAAATAAATTTTAAAATATGCTGTTTGTGACTTATTTACCCCACGTTATTTACCAAGTAAAATAAGTCATTCTTTAAAACAGTTTTAAATTTTAATGCAATTTACTTCATGCAAATAAAATTACAAATACACATTCCTTTTTTGATAAAAACTTGATTTTGTGTTCTCTCGAGAAAAAAATGTCTCTATGGTCCATCATTAGTTCGGAAAAAACATTTGGAATGTACGATGCATCTACATCAGAAATATCTTTCTCTGGAAAATCCAATAGGAGCTTCCATTAATATTTCTTTCTATCCCTTCAAAATTTTCAGAATATTCATGATTGTGTGAAAGAATGATGCCATGAAATATTTTCTTTGATCTTTTCCCAGGAAATTCTACTTTAACACATTTTCCAACTTTTACGAATTGATTGGTATTAATGCTGTCCAAATTTTCTTCTTGAGAGATTTTTTGTTTCTTTTACAGTTGATGTTTCTGTGATTTTAGCATCTCTGTTGATTTTTTTGTCATACAATCAATTGAAAAATAAAATGGTTGTTAAAATTACTCCTGTTTTCTGTTGCGTATAGGTTCTTTTTCTGTGTGCATTTTGCAAAGCTTCTTTAGAAGACAATGTTTGATTGGGTGATAAAATGTTTATAGCAGATTTTATGTACTTAAAAGGAGAATATATAAATATTATCCTGTTCCATGACTGTTGAAGTCGCACTAGAATTAATTTGTCAAATTGGTGATTGATGATCTAGATTCATCCACTCTTGCATTTGAAGTTGATGCTAAACTGCAGAGTTTCACTCAGACAGTTTCAGGAGAATGTTGTGTCCTGCCTGCCCTTTGTATGAAAAAATGACACCCTTCTTAAATAAGCTCAAATTAAACAACTTTTTGAATTTCACCTACAAACTGAATGTTTTGATTCAGTTTTAATATGTATTGCTTTTTTTTTTTTTTTTTCTCTTAACATTAAATTATTTTATGTCTATGTGTATGAAATAGCTCCAGAACAATATATAGCTTAATTTTAAACTAATACATTAAAAGAATACATATGGAGTTAATTTTAGAAAATTTGGAGTGGAAGGATGATTTTTATACCAACTATGTGAAAAATACCAGAGCCAGGAATCGAACCCGGGCCTTCCGCTTAACACGCAGATGCTCTGCCACTGAGCTACCCTGGGTGATAACCAGCTAGGCATTTCTCACATAATATTCATTGGCAAAGTCACCGAGTCTGCAAACGCAGCTATATCAAGTGACATAATTAATCATGGCATAACTCCAATGGACCACGAAATTTTAATTTAGAAAGTCTTTATTTATCAACCTTAATTAATTTTAGAAAATTTGGAGTGGAAGGATGATTTTTATACCAACTATGTGAAAAATACCAGAGCCGGGAATCAAACCCGGGCCTTCCGCTTAACGTGTGGATGCTCTACCACTGAGCTACCCTGGGTGATAACCAGCTAGGCATTTCTCACATAATATTCATTGGCAAGGTCACCGAGTCTGCAAACGCAGCTATGTCAAGTGACATAATTAATCGTGGCACAACTCCAATAGACCACGAAAATTTAAATTAGATTATTAATTAAAATTTTGTGGTCTATTGGAGTTGTGCCACGATTAATTATGTCACTTGATATACCTGCGTTTGTAGACTCAGTGACCTTTCCAATGAATATTATGTGAGAAATGCCTAATGGTTATCACCCAGGATAGCTCAGTGGTAGAGCATCCACGCGTTAAGCAGAAGGCCTGGGTTCGATTCCCAGCTCTGGTATTTTTCACATAGTTGGTATAAAAATCATCCTTCCACTCCAAATTTTCTAAAATTAATTAAGGTTGATAAATAAAGACTTTCTAAAATACATATGGAGTTATTTAAAACACAAAAAAAAAAGTAATTAGTTACTTAATGTTTGCTAAGCCTAACATGATTCAACACCTGACCTTTTTTACCCTACATGTGTTTTTTTTTTTACTCCAAAATATTAATTATTTATCTTAAGAATGTGCTTTATGGACTATGATAAGAAAATACTGTAAAATTTGCTTTTGAATTAGTTAAAAACCAAAGTTTTTCTTAAAAACACATTTGAGTTACTAATACGAAACACACAAATAATTACTGGCTGTAACTAAAAAGTATCAGTTACAGTTAATTTTGCGTACAAAATAGAGACTAATATAAATAATATATAAAACCAGCAAAATTGTAATTTAAAAAATGTTTGGATGTTTTTTTAAAAGTGACCTATTTTAACCCCTGACTTATTTTACCCCGCCTGACCCTATGATTTTTAAAAATATTTTTCCCATTATTTGTTTAAGAGGGGTGAGAATAAAACATTTTTAAATGGATTTAAAAAATAATCAGGCATTTAAGAGTTAAACCTGACAAATCTTAATGCTTTTAAAAGAAAAAAGAAAGAAATTTGATGAGATTTATCATTTTTACTACCATTATCTGACCTTTTAAGGATTCATTATAACTAGTAATAATTAACTAGGAAAAACTTTATATCTAAAAGCATCACTACTTTCCACCCCCTCCGATTCCAAAAGAACTCGTCTATACATTTAAAACGAAAGGTTGAACAATAGACCTATGATAAATTAAAACAGAGTTGATTTTTTTTCTTTTTATGTAAAAAATAAAATATCTTCAGATGTCATCTATCTAGAACAGAAAATTGACACTATTTCAATATTTAGTGTTGTAATTCTTTGAGATAAAAATAGTCTGGAAAATAATTTTAATGAGTAATTTGTATTGTGTGAATTTGCTTAGGAAAATATGAAAGAATGTCTTGGAATAATTAGAATGTACCAGTAGAGCTTTGAAATGAAAGGTAAAAAGAATTTTTCCAGCACCCAAATACTTTTTCAGTCAGACTACAGGTGCTAGGTTCGATTCCTGATTCAGGCATGGGTGTTCAAAAGCTACATTTTACTAGGTACTGATCTAATGAACCTAAATATGCAAAAAATGTTTGCAGCTATTTTGAATCTACTCTCAGCTGTAACTCAGGAGCCTTAATGTAAAAAAAAGCAGCCTCAGAGGGGGTGATACTTCAGACCAATTGGCTTATTTTCAACTACAGGGGTCGTAGTTGTCCTGAAATTCCTGAAAAAAAAAAAATTGTCCTGAAATGTCCTGAATTTTCACTTAATGTCCTGAATTTCCTGAAATTTCAGTTCAACTGATATTCAGCGCAGAAGGCTGCCGGACTGACAGTGGGGAAACATCTCATCAAGACCACAGCGAGCGGCGACGGAACGAACGCATCATTATACGCGCTCGCAAGGGGAAAGCGTGTGCTGGAGGATGACGCAAGACGTTCCGAAATCCGAACTCCCGAAGAGGAAGGGGAGGGAGGAAATTCGCCGCGCTGTATTTTAGAGGGGGGAAGAACTTGAATGGCGCGCCGCGTTCATACATACAGGAACGTGAAGGGCCGGGGTTTTTTAGAAGCTACCGCACCGCTATCCGCTACGATGCGATATAGAGTTCGGCAGTTTGAAATGAAAGCGCGCTGCGCATAATGTTTATCGCGGGTTCGAACGTATTTCATTTCGGTTTTTGCTTGTTTAATGGAGCTTAGTTAATTTAGCATTAATACGCCCAGAATCACTAATTTTTCCTCTGACTGGCTGTCTAAAGTTGATCGAAACGGTAATATAGTTTCAGCTCGGAAGAAAATGATTTGAGGGATGAAGAAAAAGCTGCTCATGTTTTGTGCAACGAATCCTCAGAAAAATTGCAGTGTGGGATAAAAAATAATGATATGCAAACCATTAAAATTGAACAGATGATGTTAGAAACTGCTAATGCAACACTTAAGACTGTTGAAAAAAAATTATCTATGATTAAACGAAATAAGTCTGATGTTGAAAAAAAATTACTTTTAAAAAAATAATATTTTTAGAAGACTGTTTTACTAAAGTTTTTTTACTTTCTTCTATATGTAATATAGAGAAAGTATTGGATTCGCGAAAATTTTCGACCTCCGTTTTTTGACGGATCTACACGTTTTGGGATGTCCTGAACACGAATGGATAGTTTTTAAGAAATATCTGTCTGTTTGTGGTTTATTATTTTCACCGTATCTCACGAACCAATGAATGAAATTCAACCAAACTTGGTATATAGTTAGACCCTGGCGGGGCATTGTGCTGATTAGATTTGGGGATCAATAGCCCAGCAGGTGGCGCTGTGATCGCATTTTATGTAAATTTTAACATGGCAGTATAGGACAAATTTTCGTATTTTTCACCGTATCTCACGAACCAATGAATGAAATTCAACCAAACTTGGTATATATTTGGAACCTTACAGGGCATGGTGCTGATTAGATTTGGGGATCAATCGCCCAGCAGGTGGCGCTGTGATCGCAAAATTTCGTATTTTTCACCGTATCTCACGAACCAATGAACGAAATTGAACCAAACTTGGTATTTAGTTGGTCCCCGACATAAACTGGTGCTGATTACATTTGGGGATCAATAGCTCAACAGGTGGTGCTGTGATCGCATTTTTTCTAAATTTTTAGCATGGCAGTATAGGACAAAATTTCGTATAAATGTACATAATGAGAGTTATTTTTAACTTGAGAGTGTAAAATTAATATGAGTTATTGATAATAGTAATAGTTAACTAGGAAAAAAATTCTGTGCATGTGGGTCATCGCGTCCCCCCCTGGAGGGGAAGTACCCCCTCGGGGGGGGGGGGTAAATTTTCAAGATGGGTATCTTTCGAAAGATCTCGTCAATACCTTTAAAACGAATGGTTGAACTATAAATCTGTGATAATTTAAAACAAAGTTATCGATTTTTTTTACTTTTAACAAAAAAAAAAAAAAAAATTTTTTTTTTTTTTAAATATTGTTACTGATTGAATATGTATTACTTTTAACAAAAAAAAAAAAACGTAATTTTTTTTTTTTTTTTTTTTTTTTTTTTTTTTATATTTTTACTGATTGAATATGTATATAGGAAAATATAGAAGAAAGTCTTGTGGTGGCCACAACATACTAGTTTACATAGTTTTTGAATCCATTTTTCATTCGGTTTTGATAGTTTTTCATTAAGTATTTTTGTTAAAACTTTTGTTACATATATATAATTTTTCTTATCACATTAGTTTCTAAGATCCTTTTTAACTACATAACTTTGTTTATAGACTTAATATAGATAAATATAAAATTTTACTATAAAAAGTACTAAGTTTTTTATGAAATTTTAATATCACAAAAGCAATTAGAAATTAAAACTGCTGCAATACACATTATAGCTATTTGTAAATTCATTCATTCTTTTTTTTTTTTTTTATATCTTTGAAAACAAGTTGTATTTAGTGCAATTGTATTTTATGTACTTAATAAATTATATTTTTAACTTATTAAGTAAGTATTTTTACCACATTATGTAATTTATATAGTTAAATTTCTGTAAAATGATAGCTGAAATCTTCTGAAAATGGGTAACGTTTAGTGCGTGTGTCCTGAAATTGTCCTGAAATTTTATAAAAATTGTGTCCTGAAATTTTTTTGAAGCTACTACTACCCCTGCAACTATTAAAATTTCATCAGAATTAAAGACCTAAAGAAAAAAAAAAGTTCTGGTTATCTGTCGATAAGCTGATTGGAGTGCTTTTATTAAGATTCAGGACCGATGAAAAATGAGTTTTTTTTTTTTTACTTTCCGAACACTATAGTGAGGAAAGTATTGTAATCATGTCAAAAATCCGAATTCGAGATTTTGATGTTTCTATACGTTTCGAGGTCCAAAGAGTCCGTTTTCACTATTTTTACGATGATGTATGTATGTGTGTATGTCTGTGAGTGAACACGCTAGCGTCTAAACGCTTTGTTCGAATAAGCTGAAAGTTGGTACGTATATTGTAAGTCACAATAGTACGAACCCTATAGATTTTGGTGAATCTAGCACTTATAGTTGTTTTACAGGGACACAAAGAAAAATTCTTTATCATTATGGCCAAGGGACCAAAATCTTAAAAGTGCGATAGCGTCTAATCGCCTTATTCAATTGAGCAAAAACTTTATACATATATTATAGGTCAGAGATACTCAATCTATATAGATTTTGGAGAATCTAGCACTTATAGTTTTTTTACAGGGACACAAAGAAAAATTCTTTGCCAAATTTTTAAAAGTGTGATAGCGTCTAAACGCCTTATTAATCTCAGCAAAGAATTTGTACACATGTTATAGGTCACATTTGAACCAACTGTATAGATTTTGGTGAATATAGCCCTTACAGTTTTTTTACAGGGACACAAAGAAAAATTCTTTATCTTTATGGCCTATGAGACCAGCGATAGCATCTAAACGCCTTATTCAATTGAGCTGAAAATTTGTATGAATATTATAAATCACTGTTGCACTAACTATAAGCATTTTGGTGAATCTAGCATTTATAGATTTTTACAGGGACACAACGAAAAATTCTGTATCATTATGATCTAAGGGCTCAAAGTTCAGTAGCGTTAAATAAAACCTCGTGTGATATATGGAGAAAAATACTCAAACACTCTGTTATGGTTTTCTCTTTTTTGTTCGTTTAGCAACTCCTCTTTCTTTATTTTATCTACAAAACTGTTAGTTACTCAATGTTCGGAAAGTCGAGTGGAGTCACTCCAGATTTTTTTTTTTTGTATGGCCAATACTTTTACCATCGGCCTATTTAAAAGTTTATTATCAGAAATATAAACCAAGTGAAAAAAAAGTCAATCGAGTTAGTTCTGGGTAGACGAACTAGATCATTCTAAAAAGGAATTTGTTCGACGACATATAATTTTTTTCCAGTCGGGCTATTTGACGTTCAAAAAATTTCATCTAAAATAAAAATTAATTTGAAAAAGATCAATCGAGTAATCCACCAGCAGGCTGATTGGAGTTCTTTTATTGAGGATTGAAGTTAAAATCAGAAAGCAATTTTTTTTTATGAGTATACTTTCACAGTTGGCCTAATTGTAGGGGTGGCACCAACTAGGGGTCATGGGCCCCCTGTCGAGGAGTCCATCTCCTCTCATCGGGGCATGTTTCTGAAATCTGTCGGCGGGGGGGGGGGGGGGGGGGGCTTAAAAATAACAACAGTTTCAATTTTTTTCCTTTTAGCTTCTTTTTTTTTTTTTTTCTTTTACAAATTTGAAGCATTCCAATTTTTTTCAGAGAATCTCTTTAATTCTTTGTAAAAGAGAAGTAAAGAAAATGTTATAATTCGGATTTACAAAATGTGTGTTGTATTATTTGTAACTTAAAAGACTAGCTACAGAATGTTGAAATTGCATGTTTGAGATTTTTGTAACATTTTATTCACTACCAATTTTCTCTACTTTAGCACTAACTATAGAGATTTCTGAGTTTTGTCATGATGTGCCTGTATATTCATCTAAAATGTCTAAATTCAATGATTACAAAATAGGTAATGTTGACCTTTTATTTGGCAAACTAAAAATAATAAACTTAACTAATATTAAAAATTAAAAGCTAAATTTCAGGATGTTTTATTTTAAGTCCTTATTTATTGAGAACGAAAAAAATACATCTATAAATGGATAATTTTCGCAATTTTTAAAGGTACTCTGATCTGGTCACTACAGTTCTAAAAGAAATACTAGGCTTGAAGCACCCGGTAAAGATACTTTGATGACAGTGGAGACATGAATCATGGTTGGTTTAGAAATTCCTTGCTTTCTTGAAAGCTGTTTGATTGCTTTCAACATATTTTGCCCCAAGTTGATCCAAATGCATGTCCATTCAAGACATTACCTAAGGCAGTGGGGGACCAAATCGAGGCTCGTTAATAAATTTGTTCTATCTTAAGAAATAATTGGTATATTTTATAGTCTGCTCTTTACACTGTGTTACAATTTGATTCTGACCAATATAATAAATAAAATAAAAAAGTATATTTTCTCTTAAAAGAATTAAATAAATAAAAAACAAATAAATTTTAATTAAACTTAAATTTTAATGAGTTTAATTCTTTCTACTATATAGTAACGTTGTTTTCCTATAAATGCTATAAATTGGGGGAAAAAAAATATTTCAAAGGAATTAATTAAAATAATAATAAGTTGTTACACTATAAAAATTATACATAAACACAACTGTTATAAATATGTTTTTTAATTTAAAATTTAATATACGTAATTTTTTCTACTGCATTACCACTTCATAGTTTCCAAGTACTCCGATTTTTCCAGAATTACTCTTTTATTATTATTATTATTATCTATTACGATTTTCCGTTTCTTCTATAAAAACTCCAATTTTTTTCGTTTTCATCCCCCCCCCCCCCATTTCGAACTGATTAGATCCCAATTGCAGAGATTCTTACAAATATAGCCCATTTCCCACT
The DNA here is from genome assembly GCA_963930645.1 of Salticus scenicus. NCBI lineage: Eukaryota > Metazoa > Arthropoda > Arachnida > Araneae > Salticidae > Salticus > Salticus scenicus. The sequence continues at coordinate 93,055,358 of OZ005648.1, forward strand.
TGCCTTCTTTAGAATGAATTTCTCTTGATTTTGAGTTTTCCTAAAGAAATCCTACATTTTTTCATAACTGTGTCCCCACCTCCCCCCCCCCCCCAAAAAAAAAAAAAAAAAAAAAGATGGGGGTGATCAAACGTCTTGGAGAAGTTTTGCGATTTCCAATTTTCCATCCACTGCAGAAATGTCAAAATTTGTTTTAAACTTGCTTTGTTAGATTTTAAAACTTATAAAAATGTAAAATTGTTGTCTATCTCTCACTTATGTAATTTTTTGTGTCCCCCACCGCCTTTCCCCGTTAACGATCGGCAATTAAACACCTCATGGAAGCATTGTGATTTCCAATCGCAATTCTTTTTCCATCCGAATTTTAAAAGTCAGCGTTCTTTTTTAACTTAATTATTAGATTATAGAACCTATAAAGAAGTAAAATTGTTTAAAATCTATAATTTTTTGTGCCCCCTTCCCCCGTCCTTCCCCAATGAAACGCTTTGCATGTTGTGATTTTCAATCTTTCCCCATAAAGAGGAAGAACTGGGATTCGAATTCGGCACCTGGCTACTGAAGAGAAGGCTACAAAGTGGCTATTTGGCTATCAGATTGGCTCTTTACCATAAAAAATCTGTTGTTAATCTTTAAGCTTCTTTCACATTAAGATATGAGAGAAATCTCTGAATTGACTTTGTTGGACACAGAAATTATCCCCAAAAAATCAAACGAAAATGACCTTATAATAGGTTACGATGTATAACCATATATCTGATAAATCACAACACTTACTTTCTAGCCAGTTATGCCGGGACTTTCAAAAAGAGACCTTATATCGAGGGTCCAACTGTATTAAAAATCAATTAAAACTTAAAACCCATAAAACTTAATTATGTATCTAATTTTATTTTAGTCAGACACTATTGTGCTATATTTCCTTTTTACTTTCTGAACATATACTACGTAAGGAAATTATTGTAATCATGAAAAGATTCGACTATGAAATTTCCGTGTACCTATACATTTTGAGGTCTGTAGTCAGTTTGCTATTTTTACATTGATGTGTGTATAGTATATGTGCATGTGTGTGTGTGAGTGAATATGATAATGTCTAAATGATTCGTTCGATTGAGTTCAAAGTTGGTAGGTATGTCATAAATTTCCATTATTTTCCATTCAATCCACACTTTCTTAAAATTTTCTACATTTTTCACAACTACTGTTTCTCAAAAAATCTAATGGCTAATTATTTACATTCTGCTCGATTCTACTGGTTGATAAACAGTTGTAATTTTTTTTTCCTTCTTATATATAGAAGCATACTTTCCTTTCGCTTCCTGATCAACATGATAAAAATTCTATTAATAATTACTATAAAAATATAATGATAATGCATAATAATTTTTACAATCTATAAGTTTATAATAAATTTTATTTTAAAGTAATATTTTTAAAGTTTAACTTATTAATTGATTAAAAAACATTTATACATTAAAAATAATTAACATAAACTTATTAATAAAATTAAATATAAATATTGTATATTATTTATACACAAATTATTTATTAATTGAATTATAATTTATAAATTAATAGTAATATTATTATAAACCGTATTTAATAAAACAAAAATAATAATTTAATTTGTATTTTTTTTTTTTTTTTTTTTTTTTTTTTTAATTATTCTGATTAGCGCTTTTTGTATATACTGAAAACGTATAAGTTAGTTTATATTATTAAATGAACCTGACTATATTGTTAATCAAATATTAAATAATATAAATTAATTAATATGTATGCATAGAATACAACATACTTGCCAACATACAAATTAATATTCCGTAGTATTGTTAGCTCCGCCTTCTTTTTCACATCGGTAACTTTTTAGTGTATTTTTCCTCTTATTTAATCGTAATTGCATTTTGGAGAATATTACTCTTAAAAATTTATTGGTGTGAGAAAAAGGGCGGGACTAACAAGACTACGGAATATTAATTTGGATGTTGGTAACTGGTAAGTATGATATAAATAATTATCATTTGTAGTTGTTCTTTGTAAACTTATAAAATTTCCTACATTTTGCAAAGTTAGAAAGTGCATTTCTAAGTTTCAAGTGTTAAAAAAATTGTTTGATATTATTATTATTATTATTATTTTAAGGAAAAGAAAGAAAGAAAACTGATAAGCTAATGAATGCACTGAAAAAAATCAATAGCAGTATTATTTAAATACGAATTACAGATAAAAATTCAACTTTAAACAAAAGCTGTTTTAGCTTTCATAACTATTGACAAGATCAATGTTTTGCCATTAGTTTATTGTAAGTTGTAAGGCAACCCAATTTGAGGACAGATCATCGCAGCGTCCTCAAATTGAAGGGCCATTCGAGGACAGAACTAAATTATGCTTTAATTTGAGGACAAATTTGGAAATTCGAGAACATTTGTCCTCAAATGATTTTCAATAGTCACCTTAGTTTACTGTTTACTGTCCCTTCCTCTAACTGTTTAACTTGACAATGAGTCGACAAAACGTTAAAATTCCAAAGCTTTTTTTTTTTTTTTTGTGTGTGTGTGTCTAGTGCATGATAATTAAAAAAAGAAATAGCAATGTAACTAAGAGGTTGGTCTGAGTGGATTTAACGTCGCACTGGAGCTATGCAGTGGGCAGTGACGTAAAGAAATCCTTTACACGTCGTAACCTAGTTTACAAACTTGGGATCCTGTGGAGGGTCGCTAAACCAAACCACGGCAGAGAAAACTGCAACATTATATTCATTGGGAATCGGGAAAGATGGTCATTACAGGAAAATTGTAACACGCCCGTACCAAAAGCAGATTTTATATATAGCATTGGCATACACATGGATGTTTTTGCAAATAAAATTTATGTATTCCTATTTATTACCGAATTTTAATCCCCGGTAATGGCTGATTACAAAGTACCTCTAAGCAACCACTGGAAAGTTATCTCCTTACATTTCGACCTGGAGTAAGTTAATTTAAATCTGGCAACGCTGCTGTGTTTACGCTTCACCTAGAAACACAGATTCATGTAAATATATCACATCCTGATTTGTTTTTGTCATTTTAAAGCTTTTTGTTTGCATTCACTGTGATACTCAAATATGAATACTTTAGTTGGAACCCAGGTATGTTCTTTTCTTTATTTATCATAGTAAGCTATGCTTTGGTGGTTAAAAATTGTACTTACATTTAAACACTTTTGCATTAGTATTTAATAAATATGCTTTATTTTGTTTTATTTGTTTGTTAAATTATTTTTTTAATTCTCTATTTGGAAAGCTTGAATAAAACCTTTATCCTCACGACTGTTTCGTATATTGTTGTATACTGTTTTGGTAAGATATTAACCGTTGCTCCAGTATCAAGTTGAAAAGTTACCTCTTTTCCATTAATTATCATCACACCCTTTATATCCTTGCCTGGATCTCCTATTTTGTTCACCCATTCTTCTTCATCTGAATTCAGCTGATGTATACTATCTTCTTTCTTTATTTTGAATGATGAACACTTGATTGCAAAGTGATTTCTTTTTTTGCATTTAGAACATGTTTTTCCCCATGCTGGACAGAGTTCTTTGGTAAATTTGTGCTTTTTTCCACAATATTTACATGATTTTTCTTTCTTGCCATCTTCTTTCTTCGTTTCAAAAGATTTCTTGTTATGATGAATTTTAATTTTGTTCACAATCTCTGGACGAAATTCTTTTCTTTTAATTTGTGCATATTCTGCAGCTCTACATGTGTCAATGCATTTTTCTAATGTTAACTTTCTCTCTCTCAGGAGCAGTTCTTGCAATTGGTTATCTTTCAAACCCAAAATAATTCTATCTCGAAGTAACGAGTCAATGCAATCCGTACAGTAGCTGCATGTTTTAATTAGCACTCTTATGGCAGATAAAAATTCATCAAACGTTTCGTTTTCTTGTTGCTTTCTATTATTGAACATAAAGCGTTCATACGTCTCATTAATTTCACCTACTACATATTGCTCGAACGTATCGATTATATCCGTAGTTGTTCTTGCATCTTCTGCTGTAGAAAACGAAAATCCGTTATACCTTTGCAACGCAGCGTCACCAAGAGTATGCAATAGTAAAGCAACTTGATATTTTACATCTTGTTTCTCTAAGTTGGTTAGAATAGCATAGTTTGCCCACTTTTGTTTGAACAATTTCCAGTTCGTACACAGATTATTATCGAACACCAAAGGTTCTGGCGGTTTGACTGCGATAGGCTTAGCATCGGTACTCATCGTATCAGGAGTATTTTTCTTCTCTGAGAAAAAAAATCACAGTTCACAGCTTCACAGTACTACTTTATAAATTTCCGTCTGCCACCATGTTTCGTATATTGTTGTATAATCTTAAAATACTTTAAATAAAGGATAAAGAGAATCTTAAACTCTTACACCAACATGGAATTCTATTCTTGTTTATTTTCAGCTATTACAAAACTGTTGCCACAAATCACAACCTAATACTTTACGTAACGGTTAATATCTTACCAAAACAGTATGCAACTGGTATAGAGCCATGCAAGAAAGTTTTGAAGATGTGGAACGGCAGCACTTTTGAACCAATAGGACTACATCGGGAACATGTAATCAACCCCAAAAACAATAAAAAATACAATATTGAATTTATTATCGTTGACAAAGAACATATTCAACCACTGCTTGGTTTGAAAGCTGTTCAAGCTATGAAGTTGATTACAATTCAAGAGAAAGAATTCCAATCTGTGAATATTGTCGACTTAACTGATTATAGTGGTGTTTTTGCTGAAGGCATTGGAGAATTGCCTGGTGTCGTTCATCTTCAGACTGACCATGATATACCTCCATCTACTATGCCAGTACACAGAGTGCCTATTGCTTTGAGAGATAAGCTAAAAGAAGAACTGGATCGACTTGAAAATAAAGGGGTCATCCGAAAAGTAACTGAACCAACTCTGTGGACCAGTAACATAGTGTGTGTAGAAAAACCAAATGGCAAGTTAAGACTGTGTTTGAATCCTCTTGAACTGAATAAAGCTCTTAAAAGACCAAGATATATTATGCCTAATTTAGAAGAAGTACTACATGAATTAAATGGTGCTACAGTATTTAGCAAATTTGATTTACAGAATGGGTATTGGCATATTTCACTTGACAAAGAATCGAGTTTACTCACAACGTTTCAAACTAATTTTGGTCGGTATTGCTTCCTACGTCTACCCTTTGGCCTAAATGTGGCTTCTGAAATATTTCAATTGAAGATGAAGCAATCATTTGAAGCTCTTCCTGGACTCATCAATATTGCTGATGATGTAGTAATTTTTGGAAAGGACATAAAAGAACATGATGAAAATGTAAAAATATTTTTACAGAAGTGCAAAGATCTAAAAGTGAAGCTCAATAAAGAAAAAATGGAACTACAATGTCAGGAAATCACTTTTATGGGTCATAAAATATCCAAAGATGGTGTGAAACCAGACTTTAAGAAAATTCAAGCAATTGTCGATTTAAAAGAGCCAAGCAACAAAGAAGAATTAAAAAGGTTCTTGGGAATGTGTAATTATCAAATGAAATTTGTGAAAGACTATGCTACAATTAGTGAGCCATTGTATGCTCTTTTAAAGAATGACGTTCCATGGAATTGGACAGCGAGACAAGATGCAGCTCTGAAGAAATTGAAGAATCTACTTACAAAAGCACCGACTTTGAAAATCTTTGATTCTACAAAACCTGTTGAAATAGAGTGTGATTCAAGCAAATTCGGTCTTGGTGCAGTCTTAATGCAAGGTTCTAGCGCAATCGCCTATGCAAGTAGAACACTAAATGCTGCAGAGCGTAACTATGCTCAGATTGAAAAGGAGATGTTAGCTGTCATATGGAGCTTAGAGAAATTTCACCATTATGTATATGGAAGAAAAGTAACAGTGTACAATGACCACAAACCTCTAGAAGCTATAAGAAAAAAACCTTTATATAAAGCACCTAAACGTTTGCAAAATATGTTACTTAGAGCTCAAAGGTATAATTTTGATTTAATCTACAAGCCTGGAACAAAAATTCCTGTTTCAGATACTCTCTCCAGAGCACCATTAGAAACAACAGAACATGACGATAAGGAGATTGATATAGTTTGCAGTATCCATACTTTACCAATTAAAGGTACCTGTTTAGAGAAAATTCAAGATGCATCAATTAAAGATGAGGAAATACTTGCTTTAAAACAGATGATCACAAAAGGATGGCCAAAAGATAGAGTTGATGTTTCTCCGATAATAAGAAGTTATTTTGATTATCGAGATGAATTGGGAATTCAAGATGGTGTTGTAGTAAGAGGAGAAAGAATTGTAATTCCAAAAACAATGAGAAAAGAAATGAAAGATAAAATTCACCTCGGACATCTAGGTATCAATTCATGTTTAAGAAGAGCAAGGGAACTCATATTTTGGCCTGGTATGTCAACAGAAATTAGACAATTCATTAGTGGATGCCATACATGCTTGTCATACAGTGATCATAGACCTCAAGATGCTATAAAGTGGCATGAAGTAGCTGAAAGACCTTGGCAGAAGGTTGGAATTGATTTATTTGTTTTAGAAGGTAGAAATTACTTAGTTACTGTGGACTATTTTAGTCAATTCATAGAAGTAGATTACCTGACAGACACAAAATCTACAACTGTGATAGGAAAAGTCAAACATCATTTTGCAAGGTATGGTATACCAGAAACAGTTGTAACTGGAGGTGATACTCAACTAAGATCTGATGAATTCAACAAATTTTGTGAAGCTTGGGATATTAAACACAAGCAAACCAGTCCTTACAACAGTAAATCAAATGGTCAAGTTGAGTCGGCTGTGAAAATTGTGAAGAAGATTATGAAAAAGAGCCTTTTTGCAAAAGAAGATCCCTACTTAGGTCTTTTAAATTATAGAAATACTCCAATTGAAATGTTTGGAAAAGTCCAGCGCAACTACTTCTTGGTAAGCGGACAAGAACTCTAGTGCCAACTTCAAGTTCTTTATTCAAGCCGTCTTTCAACTCGTATCCTGAAATCACTCAACGTAAAGAAGATGTAAGACAGAAGAAGTCTGAATGTGATAATAAGAAAAATGCTCTGCCTGAATATAAACAAGGAGATGTAGTATACATGCAACCTCACAAAAGAAATGAAACCTGGAAGAAAGCTGTAGTTACAAAGACTTTAACACCGAGAAGATTTGAAGTCACTACAGATAATGGACAAACCTATGTGAGAAATAGAATGTTTCTTCGAGGAACGCCTCACCAAAAGAAGATTACAACACATGTACCGGATGTCTCGACTCCAACTAAGACAATTCGAAGGTCAACCAATGAAGTTGTACCAACACCAAATCCAGATGCCGAAGTGAATCAGAAAAATCCTTCTGTACCACAAGAAGTGAACACTGGTGTGATGCAAGAAAGACCTCAATATACCACTAAGTCAGGACGAGTTGTAAAAGTGCCTTCAAGATATAGAGACTAGAACTGTTGACTATTTTTTATTCTAATATTGGGTTGTATTTTATTTCAGAGATGTTAAAAAAGGAAAGGGATAAATGTATAATGTGAAAATTTGTATAACTAATGTATGGAAAATTATTAATCTAAATTTCTTAATAAGTAAAAGGGGAAGGATGTTACGTAAAGTATTAGGTTGTGATTTGTGGCAACAGTTTTGTAATAGCTGAAAATAAACAAGAATAGAATTCCATGTTGGTGTAAGAGTTTAAGATTCTCTTTATCCTTTATTTAAAGTATTTTAAGATTATACAACAATATACGAAACAACGACTTCCTCTTTATGAATTCTTAAAGTAAAACAAAAAATGCTTCATTTCATAAAGTATTAAGTTTCATTGTAGAAATATGATGTAATTTTGCAGCTGCTCAGAAGAATACGTAAATTTTTTATTCAGAATTTTTTTTTTTTTTTTTTTAAATCATTCAACTTTTTTAAAGGGTCTGTTTAAATTTGCAAATTTTTATTAGAGCTTGAAGCTGTACCGAGTACTCGGTATTTACTCGGTACTTGGCCAATTAGCCGAGTCCTCGGCAGTCGACCGATACCGAGTAATTGTAAAATTTTCATTATTTTAAAGAATTTTTGAAGTCAGATGAACTTATAACCTATATATATGACCTATGCAATAATCAGCGATTCATAAAAACTATTTAAGAATAAAATAATTAAAAATTTCAAAAAAGTCTTGCAATTTTAAATGAATGCAGATAAAAGTTTAATTATCATATACAGCAGTGGCGTAGCGTGACATTTGAATCTGGGCATGCTCTGAAGCCAACTATGGAAAGAACACTACTGATCAAGACGATATCATTTCATCAAATTTAGGCTTGGATTTTTCCAGTTTCTTGGTTGGTAGAATTCAATTCCGATTGACTACACTTGGGTCCTAGGCCTCAGGGGTGCAGAAAATGTTCAAACCTCGGAAATTTCCCCCAAACACAGTATAAACTTCCCTCAATAATGCAAAAATCTACTTTGCTATTCAAAGTCATTTGTTCTATGTAATAAATCTTTAAGAGAATAAACATACAGAGTAACATAAAAATATCGCTGTTAGTGTATAAGCACTTTAAAGTAGCAAATTGTTATTTTTGATTTACATTTTTATTTTCTCTTAAAAAAATATTCAAAATTTCCCCCGAACCTCGTTCGGACGTTCGGACATATTCTGCACCCCTGCTAGGCCTATGGGTGGAATGCCGTCCGTCGTGGGTCTTTCTAAGGGGTCCTAGCCTTATTTACGCGTCTTTCAGAGAAAACCAGAGAACCCGACACTTCCCATCTACCAACTTTGAGAGCAGAACCGTTCGGCCGCTGGTGGGCCTCCAATTTCTTGTAATCGTATATAAAATTTTATATGCAAATTTTGTCGCTTTAACTTTATATCATATATCTAAAGGACTCTTATATTAACTTATTGAAGGCCGATTTGGTTGCTTCATTGATCGCTGTATTTAAATGAATTTTCAAAGAAATTTAATCACAATTTTTATAAAGAAAAAATAGTGAGAACCGGCAAGAAAAAATCCACTGAAATCGCAGAAAACTTGGCTTCAGGTTCAGGTGTTCGCTGCTTTCTGCTGTATCTTCCACGACCGCACTATGTCAGATTGGGGACCCCACTGCTAGTGGCAGCGCCTTAAGCGAGCATTTCAATGTAGGTGCTCATCTGACCTCTGATAGTTCTCACACAAGAAGTTAATTGTTACAATTTTTAATAAAGTTAAAAATTTAATAAGTTTAATTATTTCTATCATATTACCATTTGATTTCGATAGAAACAATACATTAAAAATAATAAACATTCCTCTTCAAAAGGGGGTATTACGCCTTTACATAAACAATTATTTTTGAAAATGCAACTATTATGTGTATTAAAAAAAAAAAAAAAAGGAAGAAAAAGAAACAGTATTAAAATTTTATCATATAAAAACTATTTGATCGCATGACTTAATGCGAAAAAAGGAAAATTAAATAGAATAGCGATCTTTTCTAAGAAATGCAGATGGATGAAAAAAAAAAAACACGCAATTTAAATAAAATTTAAGAAAATAAAGCAGAAAAATTAATGGAACATTCCAAAATAAATAAATAAAATAATTTAAGAAATTCAGATTTGAAAATAAGGAAAGAAAATAAACACACACACACAAGAAAAAAAAAGAAAGAAAGAAAGAAAAATAAAGTAAAAACAAAGAAAGAAAAAATTCTATGCACACCTGCAAGGTCAAAGCTACGCATCTGCCAATTTTTTGTAAATCTGCGATCAGTGGCCTGACCTTCATAGCGCATACAGGCACACATGAAGAAGACATTTTGCTTTATTCATATTATTGAATAAACAAAATTTGTACATACTTTTATTTCTGGCAGAAGTCTTCGCTTAGAATAAGTTATTTAGATTTTAAAATAATAATAATAAATAAATAAATAAAAGCAACTTTTCTGGCACATAAAGCAACTTTTGGAAATTTATCCAAATTTTATTTTGCAATTTAATCATCATTTTCAAATCAATTCTTTTTTTTTTTTTTTTTTTTCGTTATTGTAAAATAAAGTATAAGTTTTAATTTATCAATCAGTCGGAAAAGCCAGCTCTCCTCTATGCGAACATCTCTACCGAAGGTAACAAAATCCCTACGCGTTAAAAAATACCCCAAACTCCAGAATATGCTCTCCTAGGGTAGCATGCCTTGGGTCGTTTATGTAGCGGAACTCCCCTTGTAGTTTATACGAGTGAAAATTAGAGGGACGTTGAATATTCCCTCAAATAGCAAAAAATCCCTATATCCAGGCATGCTTTACAGAGATAGCATGACCTAAGCAATAACCGGTCAGCAGGAGAAGAGAGGGACGGTATCTCCGAGACGATACTGGTCAGCAGATGTCTCCTAAACAAAGCGGGAGGGAAGTAACGACAATAGTAAGAAAAAATAACACTCGGATTTATCCAGGAATAATGTAACAAAAGAAATTTCCTTTCAATATAATTTTTCACTGAATGATGGATACTGTATAAATGGAAGCGAGTGTTTAACTACAAAATTAGTTCAAATAATTTATTTTTAAATAAATTCTGTTTAAAGTTTAGATAGTTTTTAGTGGGTATGCAGCGCATGCCTAACATACCCAGAAAATATGCCACTGATATACAGTTATATGAATAAAAGTAAGTTAAGTCACTTCTGCAGACATGTTACTTTTCAGCTTTAAGGCTGAATTTAGCCTTTTTAAACTTGAAAATTATTATTCTTGGGTTCAATGCAAATCTGCATTAAAACTTTTTGGACATGTGTAGGGGGGGGGGGGCTGAATTTGTGCAATATATTATTAGCAATTTCTATGTGATTGGCTTTCAAGAAATGTTAAATTCAAACTTGGAGAAAATGAAAAAGAAATAGCACTTCAACTGCATTTTCCTAATGAGCTTGAACGTACATTATTTTGCTAATCATTTGCCCCTGCAAACAATGCTTCTATAGAATAAACTTATTTTCAAGTATATGTAATAAGTTTGTCTGTTTTTTAAGCACTTACAACTGTTTTAATTATAATTAATGTGATATTCAATATAAGATTTATTGTTCCAATTTTGTTTATTGTGTGCACATGTATGCAATCAAATTTAACATTTTTATTATTGAAAAATTTATATTGTGTCAGTTGCCTGATACCACCACTTTTGGGGGGGGGGGGGGGGGGGGG
>OZ005648.1:93066810-93089810 GCA_963930645.1 Salticus scenicus
GTCCGTGAAAAGTTCAGCCTTTTTTCTTTTTTTCTGTAAGCTTGTACCATGTCTGCTTCTGATAAAGCTTTATTTTGTAAAAAAAAAATAATTAAAAGGGCAAAATATACACTAAAATGAAGTTATTCTAATAATTAAATTTATTATGATGTAAATTGTGGTGCAAAAATACTAAACGTTCAACATTCTCTGGAGATAAGCAATTTCTTCTATTATTATAAATTTATCCTGCACCTGAGAATATATGCTTACTATAAGCACCACTGGAAAGTGCACACAAATTTTTTTTTTTTTTTTTTTTGCAAGCTTACACAATATCGGAAATGCTTTGTTTTTTCTACCAGATAAATAGAATTTCAGTTTTATCCAATAAATCTGTGTTGAAGAAAGTTTCTAGTTCTTTTTCGACTCTTTTTTTGAAAGTCACTCTTTGAAATAGAGGTAGTGTCACACTTATTTTGCTCAGTTATTTCATCAAAGCACTGCCAAAATATTGATTTATTTGCTGATAACTTCCCTACTGGATCTTCTATATTGTTGGTATCTTTTTCACTAAATGTGACATTGTGGATGTTGAAAATCAGCTTTAAAATTATGAAAGTTTGGAGTTTTCATATAGGTGCATTAAAATGCATTAATATTAAATGACTTAAAATTAATTTCACAAAAACTATTAAAATTATTTTTAGGTTGATTTCTTTAGAAATCGACCTATTGCAATCACTTCGTTTATCTATATATATATATATCTATCTATCTATAATGAAAATTTTGTCATCACGATAACTCCCGAAATAATACTCGAAATCAAACCAAATTTGGACAGTGAACTAATCTTATAAATATCTCGGATGAGTTCGTTAACCAAGTTGCTCCGACTTTTTGTTTTCAAGTGGCAGCCACTTGAAAATTTCAAACCGACATTGTAAAAAGCATATTTAAAGATAGATTTCCTTGAATTTTGACGTAAATACAGGCCACATAAGGGTCTCAATGAAGTTTATCCGCCACTTTTAATAAAGTGGCAGATATTTTAAGATAAGCGGGACCACTTGAAATCAGGCTACCACTTGGAAATTTAAAATCACTATAACTTCCGAAATAATACTCCAAATCGAACCAAATTTAGACAGTGTTTTAACTTATCTTATAAATATCTTAGATGAGTATATTAATCAAGTTGCTCCGCCATTTTGTTTTCAAGTGGAGACCACTTGAAAATTTCAAATTCAAATTGTAAAAAGCTTATTCCGAATTTGTTTGAAATTTGATGTAAATATAGACCACATAAGGGTCTCAATGATGTTTATTAATGAAATTTATCCGTCATTTTTAATAAAGTGGTAGATAACTTAAGTTAAGCAGGGCCACTTGAAATCACGCTACCACTTGAAAATTTAAAATCACAATAACTTCTGAAATAATACTCCAAATCGAACCAAATTTGGACAGTGTCTTAACTTATCTTATAAATAACTTAGATGAATTTGTTAACCAAGTTGCTCCGCCATTTTGTCTTCAAGTGGAGACCACTTGAAAATTTCAAATTCAAATTGTAAAAAGCGTATTCCGATTTTTTTTTTTAAATTTTGATGTGTACATAGATTACACAAGTGTCTCAAATAACTTTATTAATGAACTTTATCCGCCATTTTTAATAAAGTGGCGGATATCTTAAGTTAAGCGGGACCACTTGAAATCAGGCCTCCACTTGAAAATTTAAAACCATGATAACTTCCGAAATAATACTCCAAATGGAACCAAATTTGAACAGTGTCTTAACTTATCTTATAAATATCTTAGATGAGTTTGTTAACCAAGTTGCTCCACCATTTTGTTTTCAAGTGCAGACCACTTGAAAATTTCAAATTTAAATTGTAAAAAGCGTATTTCGAAATTGTTTGAATTTTGATGTAAATACAGACCACATAAGGATCTCAATGAAGTTTATTGATAAACTATATCCGCCATTTTTAATAAGGTGGCAGATATCTTAAGTTAAGCGGAGCCACTTGAAATCAGGCTCCCACTTGAAAATTTAAAATCACGATAACATCTGAAAAAATACTCCAAATCGAACCAAATTTGGACACTGATATTATCATGTAATTACCTTAAATGTTTTCACTGGGCAACTTGTCTCGACATCTTGTTTCTAAGTTCCAGACACTTGAAATCACAGTGCCACTTGAAAATATGCCATCACTATAACTTTTAAAATACTATACTGATTCAAATAAAGGTTGGAGATTAAACTTATGGTTCAAATATCTAGGATAATTTCACTTGGTGACTTGATCCGCAATTTTATTTCTAAGTGGCGGCCACTTGAAAATTTGTTATTATGGTAACTTTAGTAATACAGAATCAATTCGCATCAAATTTGGGTAGTGGATTTATCATTCAAATATCTCAGATGAGTTCACTGGGCATTTCACTCCTCTTTTTTTTACAAGTGGTGCCACCTAAAAATTTCTTATGACGATAATTTTTGAAATACTGATTTAATTTAAACTAGAACGGGAAAATGAACTTATCGTACAAATATACTGGATTATCTCGATGGGCAAGTTGTTTTGCAATTTTGTTTCCAAGTCGTAGACACTTAAACTGCCACTTGAAAATTTGCCATAAGAATAACTTTTGAAACACGGCACTGATTTAAATCACAGTTGGACAGTGAACCTATGCTTCAAATATCTTGGATGTGTTTGCTTGGCAACTTGTTCCACTGTATTGTTTCCAAGTGGCGGCCACTTGAAAATTTGTTATCACGGTAACTTTAGAAATATTTAATCAACTCAAATCAAAGTTGAAAAATGGATTTATCATTCAAACAACAAAAATTTAGAAAATTCACGTAGCTCGTGAACCAATAACGTTATTGCGTCCAACTTTGGTATATCGATAAAAAGTATTTTCTCGCCAAAAGTCGCCAAAAAAGACACCATAGGGGAAAAGTGGTCAAATTTGGCGCCAAATCCATTATCTGAGTTACTGGATCTTTTTAATGCGTTTTTAAGGAAAAATTAGGCTATTTTAATGCTAAAACAAACTAGAAATGCAGAAAACTAACATTTTAGCAGCTTACTAAGCCTCTTTGAAGGAATTTCTACAAAAAAATTATTTTCAAATTTGCAACGATTTCTTAGATGAGAAACTTTCTCTGCCATTTTGTTCGAAGTGGCAGCCACTTAATTTTTCAACACGATGACTTTTGAGATTTTGAATTAATTCGAACTATATATGTACAGTAGACTTATCTCACAAATACATTTCATATATTTGTCAACTTAACCCAACATTTTGTTTCCAAGCGCCGGCCACTTGAAAATTTTAAATTCACATAAAAATGTATTTATACACCGATTTGCTTAAAGCTCCAGATGTGCATAGCAGCCTGCCTACATCAATATTTCTACCAAATGCTTTAATAATTTGTAGCCGCCATTTTGAAACAAAATGACGGCTACTTGATAAGGAAAAAGAAATCAACCTACCCTTCCGAAAAAGCCGGAAGGACTTGTTTTTTTTTTTTTTAGATTTTTAAAATGTTCCAGGCTGAGATTTTAAAAATTTTCCTTAATTTTGTATTATTATAGTTCATCACTATATTCTAAAAATATTAGTGCATTAGTTTGTGGATTGATTGATAAGTTAATTTTTTAGAAATTTCTTTTACTCATAACTACAGTCAGTAACAAAAGTGTCTGAACACTAGCAAAAATTCCTATGTAAAAAAAGTATACTTCATACGGTTTTGTTAAATAAATCCTTGTCGAATCCTGTTCTTAGTCAGTGTAAGAACATGACTAGATAAGGATTTATTTAACAAAATCGTATGAAGTGTACTTTTTATACATAGGAATTTTTGCTAGTGTTCGGACACTTTTTGGCCAAAGTGCTTCTCAGTTCAGCACTAATTTTTATGAAAGGTGAAAGGATTTTTTCATTTCAAGATTGTTGATTTTTATGAATGGCCTGTTTTTGGACCAAAAATTTTCATAAATTGGCAAGAGAAGAGTGTGTGAATTTCTCTCAATGTAATTGAAGCCTTGTGGGAAATTATTGCTGTCCTCCCCTCGCAATAGCTTAGTGGACTATATGGATGTTTGAAATTTTATTTCAAAAATAGAAAGAAAAAGTTAAATACCCTAAACCTATTTTTGTTTTCTGAGTAATAAATATAAAATTCTACATAAAACAGAATTTAATTTACTAAATTAAATGACAGGACTTATCTTATATAAAGACATGCAGTAACTCTGTTTCATTCCCTAGCATTAGTTACTATATTCATTTCTTGAAATTTCGTTGGTGTAACTTTAACATTGAAGCCACTTGGCAACTTTTGAATTTTTTTTTCTCATTTTGGCTGTGAATTAAAATGGCTATCACAATTGTGTAAGTAAAGATCTTGGTGAGAAACGTCAGGGCCAAATTTCAAATTTCACCTAGGGGTTGTGTACTGAAGCTGTTCCATTTCTTTAGCACAATTTTTCTCAATTTTATTTCAATTATTTTTTAAAAATGTTTGTACTTTTGCATTCTTTTTCTTCATAAAAATAAATATATATATAATATTCAATATTTAAAAAAAAAAAAAAAAAAAACTGTCTCGAAAAGAAAGAAAAGAGTATGGAAAAAGACAATTTAAATGTTAGAAAAAGTGAGAAAATAACTAAAATAAATTCAGTGAGTCAAATACCAAGTCAATTATTGACTCTCTGTTCTAAAATGTGTTAATCACTAACTGAGCACTTTTTTAGATTTTATGCATAAAATGCAAGTAAGCAATGCTCTGTAACACATGCAAATTTTCAAATTTCTGTTTAGCAATTGGCACCCCTACATGCTGAGTATGCTATACTGCAGCATAAAGGGCAAAACTGGGAAAATTCATTAGTGGCCAGTGGCTGGTACTGTCAGTTTCATTAGTAGCCACTTTTTTAAGTTAGTGGCCACTTTTCACATAAGACTATTTCTTTCAGACTCCAAAAAGCATTGTCACCATTTTGCGGTATAATTACCGCAAGAAAAATATGAAAATAAGAAATACATATAATAATAAAATTAACACAGGGACACTGAAATTGTAATTTGTAATTACACTCTTTTTAAAAATCCTAAATTGCACATCCTAAATTAAAATCTGCTTAGGGCTCTAATAATAACAGCAAAAGTTATCTTTCAGATAATTCAGTAGTACTTTTTTTTCAATTTATTTAAGTGAAATAAGCTATTATCATTCACAGTTCACATTGATATTTTCTAGTAAATGAATCAGCTGATTCATCATCATCACAACCTTTTACATGGTCATGTGTAAATACAGTTAGCAGTTTTATTATTTTTTCTTATTTCTAAAGACACACTTTTTTAAATGATTTTATTTCAATAGAGTTAAAATACTTCCTCTTAAAAAGTATAGATATGGAAACTTAGCTGCCAAATTTGTAGCTTTAAAAATAGGGAGATTTCTACTTTAAAATGGGAAGGGAAAAGGAAGATTTCTACACAAAAAAAAGCAAATACAAAAATTTTTGAAAAATACACATTTAAGTAAAATCAAATTTTGATACACACATTTGTCAACTATCTTAAATGGGTTAAATATACACTAAATACTATGGAGATATTAATGGAAAATGATTGTGCTTTGCAGGACATTTGATCATTAACTGCTTGTGGAAATGGAGCTCACGTGTGTGTGTGGAGGGGGGGGGAGGGTACATCTATATTCTTCTTTCTAGAATCTAATCAAGAAAGTTTAAAATGAATATTTACATTTATGTTATGGATAGAGAAAGATTGTAAACCACAAGACTTCAGTGGAGCATGTGATTGCCAATCGTTGGAGGAGGGGGGGGGGGGGATTACAAGAATTATGAGTAAGAGATATTAAACAATTCTACTTCTTTACAGATTCTAGAATCTAATAAAGTAAGTTTAAAATATATATTTATATTTTTGCAGCAAATTGAGAATGATTAAAAATTATAAAGCTTTCTATAAGCTGTGTGATTACAGATCGTTAGGGGGAGGGAAAAGGAAGGGGGGGGGGGTCCAAAAAATTATATGAGTGAGACATATTAAACAATTCTACTTCTTTATAGGTTGTAGAATATAATAAAGCAAGTTTAAAATGAACATTGACATTTATGCCATGGATGCAAAAAGATTGGAAATCACAAGGCTTCGATTGCCTATCGAGGGCCCGACTTAGACTGCCTGGAGCCCCGGGGCAAGCCTATTCTGGGGGGCCCCCTTGCAGTGGCATAAGAGGTCTTTAGGTTGCAGAATTTCTGCATACGCCTGTAGGAGGACCCCTTCCAGAAGGGGGGCCCAGGGCATTTGCCCCGTATGCCCTGCCGTTAGTCAGGGCCTGCCTATTGTCGCTCGATTTTTAGATTATTTTAATGATCATAAAAAGTGGCGACTTTAGTGGCGATCGATGCATAATTTTTAATCGCCATCTTTTTTTATTTAGTCGCCACGTGGCCGGTGGCGACCGTTAATTTTGCCCTTTACTGCAGCACAGGCTGCACACCTGCCTTTACAATTCCAGACATGCTTATATTCCAAAGAAAGAGTGTCAATGCTCTACAGATCTTCCCGAGCAGCTCTTCACTTTCAGCTAATAAATAAATAACGTGTCGTACATGACATACTTGTTATGAATCTAAGTTTTCTCACTGAAAATTTGTTCTTTCTAAGGAGGAACATAGAAAAATTAATAAAGCCTGAGCGCAAGATATAAAAAAAAAGTGATAGTTAAAACTTGGGGGGGGGGGGAGGTCTGCCTTTTTTACATAGAATTTTTTAATCGTACTAATTTATTTTTTAGAATAGGAGATCATTATCTTCAGTAAATTATGAGGAATAATTTATCATGAATGACAAACCGTTTTCTTGCTGACATTGTAACTCTGAGAATACTTTTATTTAAACATTTCTGTTGTATTAATTGAAAAAAGTTTTGCAAAACAGGCTTGAGGTTAAAAAGCAGTTAAACTTAGCAGGGTTTATACTCATTAGCAGGGCCGTGCTTAGGGGGGGGGGGGGGGGTGACCGGGGCGGTCGCCCAGGGCGGCTAACAGCTAGGGGCGGCTAAAAATGACAAAATTTCAGCTAAAAATTAGGTTTACTAAAATTGTTAGATTTTTTTAAAAACAGGATTGGATTGGATTTGGGAATAAGGCCGATTGACTGCTGTAGGTCCTAGATATGAGGGGGAGTGCCCTCCATGTGGGTCTTTCTAAGGAGTCCTAGCTCGTATTTACGCAAGTTTCGGAAAAAACCATGGAAAACAACGATCGGCTAGGCCAACAAGCGCAACTTGGATTGAACCTGGCACCTCATGTATACCAGCTTTGAGTGCATAACCACTCAGCTGCCGGAGGCTTATTTTTAAAACAGAGGGAAAAAAAAAAACGTGATAACTTTTCATCTGTGACAACCTGGCAGTTTTTGGCTTTAAAGGATAGTTTTCAGAAGCAGAAGGAGGGAAATAATTTTAGTGCCTAGTATGGTGGCTAAAATCTTTTGCCTAGGAGGGTGGCTAAAATCTTTCGCCCAGGGCGGCTAAAAGTGTAGGCATGGCCCTGCTCATTAGGGAAAACCTGGAATACTCAGGCAATTTGGATTTTGTTAAAAAAGTCAGGGAAAATAAAAATTTTCATTAAAAGTCAGGGAAAATCGATTATAAAACCTGGAAAAACAAATATTTCTTTACTCTCAAATTATATTTTTCTTGTTTAGCTTCATATCAAAATTTAAATGATTAAACATCGTGAAAATACTCATGTAAACAATGATTTCTACCTGAATTTCTATCATTGTCAGCAGTAAAGTCACATCATACAATGGAAGTAGATGTATTTTCTCCTCTCTAGAGGAGCATTTCTTGTAATGTGTCGCTAATATTTTCGTGAAAATTGTCTAGAAAACTCAAGGAATTTTTTTCCTATATTTGAGTATGAACCCTGTGAAGAATAACAAAAGAAAAAAAATAGTGTACAGTCATCAGTTTTAAATTATAAATTGCGACAAAAGCTTTACTTATAAAAACAGCACCATATATTCTCCTAATGGTAAAATTTGATTTTTTTTTTTTTTTTTTTTTTTCAGAATTCTTTGTTTTTTGTCTTGTTTAAGCTTCCCAAAGTTTGGCACAATTCTTGCAATTAGATAGTGCTACAGAACACTATAACTGTAAGCACTGTCAATTTATTTATGGCCACCCAGTATGTTTCTAAAATTAAAAATTTTTTAATTTATAATATAAATTCAAAATCTAATTATGTTAAAAAAAAAAAAAGTGCTTTTGAACAGAATGATAGCACTGATTCTTACTAAATGAAAAGTATTTTATTTTTATAAGTTTTAACTGCATTAATTGAAAACCACTAAAGGAATAAAATTTAATTGTATGTTCATATTCTGTTTATTTTTTTAGCATACTTCACTGTCCCAGACTGACCAAGAAAAAGTGTATCAGTGGATTAGTGAATTAGCTCGACCTGATACTAGAGAAAATGCTCTTTTAGAATTAAGGTAATTTATTTTTTATTCAATAATAAATGTTTGCTATTGGGATGTTGCAAAAGATTGTGCCTGATTTCATTCATGAATTTATTTGTGATTTCCTGAGACTAAATATTGATAATTCTATCATTTTTTTACTATTTTAAGAATATAGATACATTTCAAAACCCAATTTCTTTGCAATCGTACTAAACATACTTTTAGTATTTATTATTATTTTTTTTTTTTTTTCAGTGGCGTGACACTAGTGACTAGGCATTGGCCAGGTGGTTGATGAATGGATGGCCATTTGAGAAGGAGCACCTAATGAGTGTCCATCACTACCCTTAAAAGAGACAACACTCACATGCTTTGTCTGGGATTCAAACCCAGGCCCTGCCATGTGGGAGTCAGGGACATAAATTACCATACTGTATGGGCAGCACCTTCAACTCAGCATTTACCAAAATTCTGCCTCTCCTCTGGCATTGTTTTGCCGATAGACCTTATACAGATAAATTGTGCTGTCAATAGGACTTACCATTATAGTAAATATTTAAAATATGAGGGTGTAATCCGAGACCATCATCCTTTGTGGTTAGCATCGAATGTCACATGATGTGGACATGAGCAGGGTTCCCAGCGGCGGCTAAAAATTAACTATTTGCTACTAAAATCACCCCCAGGCTACTATGGCAACTATTTTTGTTGGCTTAAAAGCTACTATTTTCATGTTAGTCAGAACTATTTTCAGGAAAATTGAGACTATTTTGAACAGAAAATTGTTTCTCGCTATTTTTTCTGTGCCTTCACTGCATTTTTACTTCCATTATTCGACTACCATAAGTAATGGGAATATTTATTGTATTTGGTCAAAAAATTCAATTTCGAGTTTTAATCTGATTTACATTTTTTAAGGTCTCCTGTACCCAAAAAATGGGGTTTTCGGCAATTAATGTGAAAGTATGTGTGTGTGTGGGAGATGATTGAGACTTTCTGTATACTGTAGATCCAAAACTAATAAATATAAAATGATGAAACTTCAGAATTGAGGCAGGTCTGGTGTACAGATGATTTTTGTAACTTTTGTTGAAAACTGGAAGTGTGACATTGGAAACTGAAAATGGGACCATACGACTATATATAAACACCCTCTTAGATGTCCTTTCATGTGTATTAGTTGGTTAGTTCAGAAAAACTGATAAACTTTCTGTGTAAGTAGGTCAGTTTGAGGTTCTTGCAAAACAGCTGTGCGAATATTTTACAAACTCATCATATTAACTCCCTTTTAGATATCTTTTTGTATGTAATTGTTGTTTTCTGGTCGACAGTTGAATTCGCCATGTTTTGGTGAAAGTATCTCAAAAATAGCTCTGATGATTTTCTAGAAAATTCCTATATAAATTCCTTTTTAAATATCTTTTTGCATCAAATTATTCTTAATTTTCTGTGGTTATTACAGAAAAATTAACAATCACCCTGATTAAGTTGGTCAGTTTTAGATCTCAAAAACTGGTTTCTCAAAGAAAAAAAAAAACTACTGATTTTTTTTTCCCCTTTTAAATCTCATTAGAAAACTTTATTTTATATGTATTTACACATGTATCAGTTTTCTTTTACAAGAAAGGTATCTAATTTCTTAGGTCAGTTTTATATCCTGACTACATTATAACCAAAAACTGCTTAAATATTATATTTATATCGATTTTTTTTTTAATCAAAGACTACTATTTGGATCAGAGTGGCTACTATTTCAGACTCAGTGACTACTATTTTGGCCACTATTTCATACATTAAAGGCAACTAAAGCAACTATTTTTGAGTGTCTTTCATGCTGGGAAGCCTGCATGAGGAAGATTCCTCTATAAGAAAGCACTTATTTTTGAAAGAATTCAGACAATTTTTTGCTTGCAAAATAGTTTTTCAGGATTTTTTTTTTCCCTTAAATAATTAATCTATGACATTTTAACATTCTAATCATGTATAAATCTTAATGCTAAAATAAAAATATATATACATTTGTGTACAATACAGAAA
Source organism: Salticus scenicus (assembly GCA_963930645.1). NCBI lineage: Eukaryota > Metazoa > Arthropoda > Arachnida > Araneae > Salticidae > Salticus > Salticus scenicus. The sequence goes on from OZ005648.1 coordinate 93,077,374, forward strand.
TTTAAAAACTCAAATCTATTTTCATTCCCACATAAAAATTACATAATGTTCATTCTTCCCTCTCTCTCTCTCCAGGTCTAGATTATGTGACCATTTTACTGGGAAAGCTAATTTATGTTGCAGAAATAATGAGAAGAAGCACATGGTCTATCTATATAAAGTCTTGATTCTGCCAAACCCATATCATATCTCAAGTTATGATTTGATCAAAGAAAGATTTGTTTTGGTGACCAACAAGGAGACAAACATTAGAATCATGTTTCAGTTTGTTTCGCTCTGTCAAAATGTGTGGAACTCATCTATTGGGTTTCTAAATTTATCCAAGTTCTTTAAACAGCAGAACACATTAAAATTATTAATATTTAGTCTCTCAATAATATTTTCAGTAGTAAAGTATAGATTATTCTGTAAATAAACTTTTAAGCCTCTGCAAGACCTGTCATCATTCATAGACAATTCACAAGCCCTAAATATGCAACTATATATTAAATTAATGAATACTGTAGAATGGTGATGTTTTGCTCAGGACTGTTATTTTGTTCACTTTTTTGAAAAAAGTCCAGGACAGTGGGTGTAATTAGATGAAAAATGACAAAAATAAAATTCAATTGTGAACTTGTATAATATGTTTGGACACATAAAATTATTCCTTTGAAGCAATAAATTATACTTCTGTATATCATTTTATTAGTGCAAGGTGTACTACATTTCACTCTTTGGAAACTTTTTTTGTTGTGGGTCAGGGGTATAAAAATTTAAATTTCGTTTTTGTTAAAAATGAAATCTCTTAGAATTTTATAACCCTTTTGCGCAACTTTGTAATTTGCAGTTTCCCCCTTTCAGTTTCCTTTGATTGAAAAAATAGCACCCTTCTGTTCTTGCTTCTTAAATAAATAAATAAATATACAGTAGAACCTCGATTATCCGAAGTAATTGGGACCGAACCTACTTCGGATAATCGAGAATTCATCAATAATCATGTAGTTTAATATGTAGTATCGTCATTGAACTGTTGTTATGACTATTTTAACTGTTAAATAAATTAAAATTATAAATGAAAATGAATTTATTTCTGAAACAGAAACTTGCAATGGTTTAAATGGAAGCTTGATCTGGTGTAAATTGGCCATTCTTTGCCTTGCAGCTATATCCCGAAGTTTTTTTAAAAGCATGAGTTCAGAGGAATCATAAGTGATACAAAGTGACTCCTCCTGCTTTTCAAATTCTGCTGCAATGAAAATTTCTCTGTTCTTGAGATGACAAAAGAGATTAGGTTCTTTGCACTTGCTTACAATCACAGGGTGCAATAACATTCGATTGTTCTGGGACTCGGCAGTATGACCTTGCAAATTTCAAAATGGGGTGTGTTTTTGTGTAGAACAGGGACGTTTGAAAGTGGGGAAGAGTACACTCATACTGAGAATTGAGCTTGCGAGAAGGAATTCTAATAAAAGGGAATTCCAAAATATTTATCTGCACTTGTAGTTTGGAAAGGACGGCTTTCATACAAAAGGAATGTGGGGGGGGGGACTTTAAAAATGCGTGTTTGTTAAGAGAAAATTTTGGATGATAGTAGAAAGTGAAGAAGAAACCGACTTCGGTTAATGGAGAGCTTCGGTTAATCGAGGTTCTACTGTATATATATATATATATATATATATATATCCTTCTTGTCCCTTGTCTAAAGAAAATACAACCCCATAGTTCCCCTCATCTAAAAACAATTGCACCCTTACTGCCTTTTGCATTACAAAATTTCACACTGAATGTGTTCCTAGTGGTTGCTTTCTTATTCACACTGATTATTACCTTAATTACTTAGAAACTTGTAATCCTCTGTTTTTAACTTCTATAATTTATTGATTTAAAAAAGTAAAAATTGAATATTTATTTTAAAACACTTCTTAATTCTAAAGATTTGGACAGTAGATTCTAAAGATTTGGATTAATTCTAAAGAGTGGTACAATCCCACTCAATATATAAATATATATATATATATTTTTTTATTTTTTTTTCTGGTTTGAATCCTGCACGGAAATTCCTTAGATTTTAGACATTTTTAAATGAAAGAGATAGAATGCAATGACAATGTGATTGAAAATTAATTTAAAAAAAAAAAAAAGTAAAATTGAAGCTAAGAAATACTACTACTTTTGCATCCACTTTCATATAAATACAAAGGTATATTTTGCAAAACATTGATTTTATGCAGTTTCCCAAGTTAATGTTATACTTATGTACCAAATATATAATTTTACCAAAGTTATTATCATACTTCATTTAAGCATTTGTTCTGTTTTTTCAGTTATTATATATGTTTGTTTGTTTTTTAAATAGCAAAAAGAGAGAAGCAGTTCCTGAATTAGCGCCAATGCTTTGGCACTCTTTTGGAACAATCACTGCTTTACTTCAAGAAATTATAAATATTTATTCTGCTATAAACCCACCTTCTCTGACTGTAAGTATTTTATTTTTCTGTATTTAACATGATATTATTGCTTTGTATGCAAACACCATAAATTATAAAAACTCAAACAGTTGTTTCTGGTTTAAAAAAAGCACAACCCTTCGACAGATGAACAAAGTAGGCATGAGTGCAGAAAATAAAGTAGCAACACCAAAATTGAGATCATTTAAATAAATAACACTGAAATTCAATATAAATACTGGTATGATAAGAATTACAAAATAATTTGGTGGGTCACTCACATGACTTTCACTTACGCATTTCAATACTATAAAAGTAGATAGCAGATTTAATCATAAGATCCGTAAGGTAAGATAATAAAGTTCAATATACTTTAAAAATAATATAAAATAGGTTTAGGAATAGTTTTATTTGACATGTAATCATGTCTGGGGGGGAGGGCTACTGTCTCCCTTAACCCCCATTCAGTTATAGTGCATACATTTATATTAATAAAAATACAAGGCTGTTATTGATTTGTATTCATATTTGCCAATCTTGATCAAATTTTTCAAGTGGAAACCAAATACGAACTTCAAAATACCAACTTTAAATTTTCTGCAGTTATTTGTTTTTAAATTATGCTGATAACAGACATATGTATCAATAAACCACTAAAAATTAGACTTTTGTATTCAGGGCACATCAAAATGTGATATTATACAAAAAATTAGACTTGAAAACAGAACTTCAAAAAATACTTTGTTAGTATGGGTATGCAAAATTAATTTTCCTTACTGTGTTTGTCAACATAGTAAAATGTAGCAAAGCCCTTTCATAAATTACATTCAATAGAAAAAAACGTTTAGCTTGATTTTTGGTGGCCCTGTATCTGTATATAATCTAAAAACTATATGCGCATCACATTGTGTACTTGAATTTAGTCTTATAGGAAAAATACCTAACACAAAATGAAATACATTTCTAGCAATTTCCAAGTATAGCACTAATATATCCAAATACTTTGGGTAGCCCTGTAAATGAATGATGAGTGATTTTCATACCACAGTCAGTATACACAAAACATGCTTTTATGCATATAAAAAATATCTTCATTCCAGTTTGTTTAACACAGGCTGTGGATATTACATTGTGTGTATCAGAATTTTCCCCTGTAGGTAATGTATTTGAATCCTCTTGGACGGCCCTGTACATGAACCATTTGCGTGATCTCAATGAAAAGCTTAGCGTAGCATCACTATATGATACAAATTTAGAATACCGAGTTTGAACTTCTTACTACTATTTGTTCTTGAGTTATGCTGGTAACAGACACATGCACACAACCCAACCACTAAAAACTTGATTTTCAAATTTAGGGGATCTCAAAACGTGTGATTATAACAAAAACTCAATTTTGAAAATTTAACCCCAAAACAATACTTTCTCTACCATATATAGTCATTTGCAAAAGTTTAAGACCAGTAGCCAATTTTCAGTATTTTAACACATTGCATCATTTGTACAGATTATTGTATCATCTCATGTGCTGATTGCATCAGACGCATTCTACTGCTATAAATAAAGGTGGCCGGCACATTTATCACCAGTTGTTTATTGGATTTTGTCGTAGACAGTGCTGTTGTATAATTATTGTAATGGTTAAAAAACCTTCACTTACTATTGCAAAAAGGTCAGAAATATTGACTGTATAAAATTGGATTTTCTGAATGTCAAATAAGTTCAAGGGTAAATGTGAGCAAGACAGCTGTGCATCAAACTATTAGTAAATTTAAAATTTTGGGAAAATTTGTGGACCTTAAGAGAAGCAGTCACCCTAGAAAAACGAGTGCATGCCATGATCATGTGATAGAAAGGATGGTCGTGCAAGATCCAAGAACCTCCTGCAATACGATTAGACATTTTCTGCCCCAAAAGGTGCCAATGTAAGTTTGAGTACTATTTCAAGACGTTTGGCCAAAAATTTTGGTTTATCATCCCATAAACCTGCAAGGAAACTTCAACTTGCTCCAAGTATGAAAAAGAAATTACTCTTGAGGTCCACAAATTTTCCTGAAATTTGAAATCCTCAAACTTATTTGACGTTCAGAAAATCCAATTTTATGCAGGGTCAATATTTCTGACCTTTTTGTAACAGTAAGTGAAGGTTTTTTACCCATTACAATAATTAAACAACAGCACTCTACGATAAAATCCAATAAACCACCGGCAATAAATGTGCCGGGCACCATTATTTATAGTAGTAGAATGTGTCTGATGCAAGCAACACATGAGATGACAAGGCAGTCTGAGTGAGGCGAGTGAGGTTTTGACATGACAAGGGTATAATACTGGTTTACACCATCAAAAACCTGTCAGAAACCTCTACCATCAAAAACCTATATTGTCAAAATTCAAAATCTATAGATGAGCTAGAATCTGGTTTGAAATAGAAATTTGTATAAGTTATTGCCATGTATAAGTTAACATCTAAATAGTATGCTGTTTGTAAATTAACAAATCTTAAAGCAGTTTTTAGATAATAATTAAAATTTTACACGATGATAAAAATGTAGGTTTCAAACTGGTTTCAAACCTAAGAAATACATACAAAGCATGTGTAGACTTAATTTATATGTTTATTAATATTTGTGAAATTCTAAAATTCCAAAGTTAATTAGGAATTTTAACATCATATATAAACTTATTGCCAAGTGTTAAAAACACTGGAATACTAGATTTATTTATTATTATTATTATTTAAATAAAACATAATATATACAGTAAGTTAATATGAATTTTAAAATAATTATATTAATTTTTAATCTATATTTATTACACTTATCATTTATCAATAATTTTTTATCTATTTATTACAATTATTGATTGTATAAATATTTGTGCCTCTTTACAGCTTGAACTAATAAGTTTAAAAGAAATCTGTATGATTAAATATTAAATAATTTATACATGTCCAGAAAGCATTTATATTTATCTTGTCTCATAGTAATTATGAGAATTTAAGAAGCCATTCTAGGTTGTTATTTAAAGTTATTACTTTTTCCTAAAAACTTGCAATATCAGCAGTCATAAAAAAATAAATAATGTTATATATATATTTTTCTTTTTAATCTATTTAAATAAAAATATTAGACTATACATTTTTGTTTTATTGGTTAATACATAATACTAGAAAAACAATGCTGAAAAAATTAAAATATACTAATCTATATTACAAATAAAATGATTTATCAATCAAAATGATCTATTAATGATTTATCAATCATGAAAAGCCTAAAGTTTTGTTTTTATATTAATCAAAATGTTATAATAATGTTTCTCCAAAAACTTGAATCTGTTTACTTTTGAAAACATACTTTAAAATAATGTCTTATTAAAAACAACTAAATTTTTAAAGTACAACACAATTAAGTTTAACATATACTATATTAAGCATAGTTATAAATAAATTTTGTAGTAATATATGAAAGTATCATAGTACTATTTACTTTACTTTTAAAAATATCTTTATAAACTATATTTTGTTAAAGTAAATTTTTATATAACAAATTACAATTATAGGTTTTTGACATGATTTAAACCGTGGTTTAAATTGTCAAAAACTGTCATGTGTCAAAAACCTGCCAACCCTGGTTATTTAATACCTGATAACATAAAATCTTTGTTAATCTCTTGAAGAAGTGAAAGAATTTTAAGAAAATATATTGACAGTGTCTTAATGGTGAATCTTCAGTTTTCCTTAATCTTCTGTACAATTTCTATATGCAGATCATCATCAATATCAGGGGGTTTTGTCCAGAGGTAAAACTGGGTTCGTTAAAGGACCCTTCACAAAATTTTATATCTTAAAAAAGGACCTTTCACAATTTTTTTTTATCTTTAAATAGGACCCTTCACAAAATTTTTTTATCCTTAAAAAGGACCCTTCACAAAAAATTTTCTCATAAAAACAGAAAACAGACCTTTGATAAATTTCTTTCATTTCGAAATCTAATTTTCCATGGGACAAAAGGCCACTTGAGTAATCGGATGTACTTTGCATTATTTCCCCCAAAAAGCTGCTATTCAATTTCTAATTTATGAAAGGTTTCTGTGTGCATGTGCGAGTTTAATTCTATAAAAGTTAAATTTCATTGTCTGAAATGAAACCTTACTTTAACTGTAATTTAGTTTGCAAAATTACATTAAAATAAATAAATAAAAAAGAGAACCCTAGCTGAAAAGTTCAGTAGGACTTTATTTTCATATTAATATTGGATTCACAAAATTATGTGTAGATTTTTCACAATTTCTCAAGAACAGGACCCTGTCTGAAAAGTCTGGACAGACCCTTAAATATGAGACAGCCACCCACTGTTTTTATGCCCTTTAGTAAAACTTGCATCCACCTCATTGACATAGAATCGCTCATTATGTTTTGTTTGTGAATTTCAGTATGTTCCTAGCATTCAGAAAATGGATGACAGATCATAACTCATATATGGCAGGACATCTAATTTTTTAATATATTTTAAACATTCAACATGCAGCCGACACAATACACAGCAATCAACAAATAACTTCAATTGTTTGTCATTGAGTTAGTAAATTAGACATGCATGTCTGAAATCACAAACGCAGTGCTTCTGTGGCAAAAATTAAAAATAGAACCATATTTTCTGGATTATCCTCAAGTTAATAAATAAAGAAAATTTTTAAATATAATACATTCTAAAGTAGAAAGAATATTAAAATAAAAAAAATTGAGGCAATATTTTTATATTGACCCCTTCCCGTGCTTTAACGAGTCTGACTTGTGATGAAGAGTTTGTCCCAAACATTAACATCACAAGCCAGGTTCATGAACAAAAAGCCAGGCCAAACATAAAATACAAAGCAAAACGAAACGAAGTGGGAATGCGCGAAATGTAAAGTAGCTCTAAATCTGCCAGAGTGTTTTAGGAATTATAATACCATTGAAGATTTTTAGAGTTGTAAGTGTTTTCTTATTAGATATCAATTCAAGGTGGAAATTTATTATAAATGAATTTTTTTTTACTATATGCTATTTATTTTTAGGCATGGTACTATTACATTTGTTGTGACTTAACCATATTTGAAGATGCTTGGATTTCGATTGAAGTGTTGTTTATTTATGAAATATAATTTTGAAACTTATTTATTACAAAATATAATATATTTATATCTGTGAAAGGCAGAAGGATTAAAGTTTACTTCCACACCAGCAATATCGCACAAAATTGACTATAACACAGACATTTACATTTCGGCTCGTATTGTGAGTGTTGTCAAGCATCAGTCTGGCTTGTTTACCACACGTTGACCCATTACACTTGGGCCCAAGTTTCAGCGAGGTAAATGGCACGGGAAGGGGTTAATAAAATAATATAAAGAGCATATTTAAAATTATTTGAATACCTTAAACATCACTTCGTGCTGGCAGAAAAGCTTTTTTTGGCAGGGGATCCCGTCCTTCGACGGTGCCAACTGCACTTCGTGGCTGGCGGTCTTTCAAAAGTTGATCATCTCTTTTATGGATGTACATGTGACTCCATATCTCGTTTATCTCCGCTGATTCGTGGTCATTTATTACGTGATGATTGTGTGCGATTTCAATGCTTTCTCCTGAGATAGGCGTAGGTTTGATTATTGAAATTAGCTAATTTGGTGACATTGTCAAAATCTATTTTTATATTGTTTTCTAGATAATTTTTGGCTAACGCAGTGGTATTTCGTTTGAATTTGATATTGTTTTGATGTTCTTTTATTCGGGTTTTTATTTTTCTCTTAGTAACACCTATGTAATTATATTCTTTGTTTTCCTGATTTTTGAGGGGAATTTTATAAATACCTGCAGTTTCGGTGGGGGGGGATCAAATCTTTATCACTTCTTATTAGTTGAAAGATATTGGGGTTGGGTTTGATTGGTATGTTTAAATTAAATTTGCTAGCAGTTTTGCTTGCATTTAAACCAGCCACGAAGTGCAGTCGGCACTGTCGAAGGAGGGGATCCCCTGCCGAAAAAAGCTTTTCTGCCAGCACGAAGTGATGTTTAAGGCATTCAAATGTCAAATAATTTTAAATATGTATTGTTAACTTCGTTAAAAAGTATTAAATCATTATAATACAAAGAGCATTTTAGAAAATAATATTTAGAAGTTTAGAAAGGCCTACTTTAATAGTATAGTTGTTTTAAATTTCTATGTTGAAATATGTCTGTTGTCATAAATAATTTAGTAAATTATTATCTAAACAGTTTAAAAAATGATAAGTTTTTATATTAATTTGTGCTAATTATAATTTCATAGCTTCATATTTAAGATTATATTTTTAATATACCATAATCAGGCTCATCAATCAAATAGAGTTTGCAATGCCCTTGCCCTCTTACAGTGTGTAGCATCTCATCCTGAAACTCGGTCTGCTTTTTTGCAAGGTAAGGGTTTTTTTTTTTTTTATTAAGTGGATATTTATTTTTTGTAATAAATATTGTTGATTTGTTTCATTCCATTATGAAATCAGTGGCGGACCTACAACTCTCGTGGCATGGGGTGAAAATCTAACTGGGGGCCCCCCCTAACTGGAGTCTCTACTACATTGACACCCCCCCCCCCCCCCCCGCCTGCACTTCTTTACGAATTTATTACAATAAAAAAGCAATCAAGTTAATTAGTTTTAAGATTTATTCAGATGCCAAACCAACAAGAATGCCAAGGACATTGGTCAAGCTTGGCATAAATGAGTTTTTTTGTTTTTTGGTGTTGTCACTTCATGGTCACATTTTGTATATTAAGGCTCATTAGACAGGAACCTACAGTTTAAAGGGGGGTTGCAGGGAATGTTTCAGATTAAAATAATGGCACGATAAATAACAACACGATGAATAATGACACAATTAGATTAAAATAGTGACAACTTTTTACTAGATAAATATACTTAAAGGTAAGTTACTTTGGAGGCCTCCTCATGACCAGAGACCAAGGGCGGACTGCCCCCTCCACCCCGCCCTTGGTATGATGCCAGTGTATGAAATTGAAAAGCAATTTTTCTTTTTCAATCTAGCATTTGTGCATACATATTTATATGCCTTGCCTTTTTATAAAATACTTGTCATAACTACAAACCTTAGACTTGTGTTGTATTCTAGAAATGACCCCCTAGAAGTTTTTAGAAGCACATGAAATTACAGGTTACATTTATGAAGTTAGCAATGGTTTCAAAACCTTAATAAAAACCATGATTCATCTGAAAGTTATTAACCAGTTACTGGCAATTAACCAGGTTTCATAATTTTGTACTTTTAAGTAATACCAGTAAATAAATTTTCTTTAAAATATAATGTGTTATTGACTTGAATGATTCATTTGTATATTTATGTTTAAAACAATGATTTTTGTCATACTGTGTAAAAGTATATTTTACAATAGATTTTTATTTTATTGCATTATTTATTTATTTATATATTTTTCTGACAAAAATGTAAAATTATTGTACAAAATTAGTAATTAATTATAATTACTGAAGCTTTAATTATTGAGTATGAATATTTAAATTTTTATTAAATAGAAGAAATTTTAAAGTTAAACACTTAAATTACTTAAATTACACAAAGTAATAATAATAATTCATTTTTATTACAAAATTTAGTGTGTGTATCTCTGTTTTAAGAGGGGACAATACCTAATCTCGCCAGCAGCCTTCGCCCATGTTATTCTATGGGAAAAATTGTTGCTACAATTACACATTACCTAATGAATATTTTTAAATTCTGTTTCCGCAGTCAGAAAATTCATAACCGTTAAATGAGTACTCATTTTTGAAAAATTCATTTTTTTTAATTTTTACATTTTAATTTTGAGTTCAAAAATGCGATTTTTCACAAAATGCATTTTTCTCATTTTCTAATCGCAAAATAAAATACTAAAATTTTAAAAAATCAATTTTTGGAAAACAAGTACTAATTTAATGCTTATGAATTTTCTAAATGTGAAAACAGAATTGAAAATTATTCATTAGGTAATGAGTAATTATGTAAACAAATTTTCCCATAGAATAACATGGGCGAAGGCTGCCAGCGAGATTAGGTATTGTCCGCTCTTAAGAGTGTTAGCCTAGGTCCTCAGTGTAGGCAGTTGGCCTTAAATCTTATACCACTCAAAAAAATGTGACTGATTTATGATTTTTTTTTTTTTTTAGCTAATACTCCTTTATATTTGTATCCATTTTTACACACTGTGAGCAAAACTAGACCATTTGAGTACCTAAGACTTACCAGCCTTGGTGTAATTGGTGCACTAGTTAAGGTATGTTTTTCTTTCTTTAAAATACAATTTCAAGCAATTCTGAATTTTTCATTAGGAAAAATTCCCTAAAGTTATACTTACCAAAAATAATTATAATCAAGAAATTTATTTAAGTATTTTATTTGAAGGTTTTTTTAGTAAATGTTGTAATTAATTGTTGTAATCCCATTCAATATTTTACTCCAGTAAAATAATATCTTATACCTACTTTGTACATTCATTACATTTGGGCACATCAGTACAGAAGTTATTGTAATTTAAAATGGGCAGAGTCTGGGAATTGCATAAACACTCTTATGCAATGTATTAATATAAATGTACTTAAATGAGAAATTTATTCTGGTGTGAATTATGGGTTTGGTTTCCACTAAAGAAAATTGGAACTTTCATGCTCGTTAAAAAATGCAGCCATTTTCACTCAGAGGTGTGAATTACATAGGACTGGCAAAAGGTTAACAGTTAAATGTATTTTTCTGATTGTTTTTTTTTTTTTTTTTTAGGAATTACTTTATTGAAAATATATTTTATCATTAGCACTTTCACTGGATTATTAGAAAAGAGAAAAATCATCTTAATTGTCATAAATGATATTGTTTGGCAATTTAAAATGTCAAAATAGCAACATGCATGTTTCCTTCCTTTCTCCCTCTGGCACTAGATATTAATCATGTTTTAAGGATTGTTATGCACTTTCCTCATACATCCGTTATTTGTATTGCATTCCAATGATGTAATGCTTTTTTTTTTTTTTTTCTTTAGACTGATGAGCAAGAAGTTATTAATTTTTTGTTATCAACTGAAATAATCCCACTATGTCTTAGAATAATGGAAACTGGAAGTGAATTATCAAAAACAGTAAGTAAATGCTTTCTCACATAGACTATTTCTTAAACATTAATTGGACATATAAAAATGTGAATTTTTAAAAACATTATCTAGATGAGAATGTGTTTATATACCAATTCTGAGTATTAAATTTTCTAATATGCTGGTAGGCAGAAGGTGCTGCATTTGAACCCAGGGTGCTCATCAAGCTAGCTATTGAGAGTTTTCTCACAGTTTTCTCTGTAACTCACACAAATACAGGCTAGATTTGTTTTAAAAGACATTCCATGAAGAGGCTTAGTTCCCAAGTGTAGACAATTGGCTTTAATCCAGGCAATTAAATCCAGTAATACAGTTTATTTTATGCCCAATATATTTTAAAAAAAAGAGAGAGAGAGAAAAATAGATTTGTAGTATAAAAATAAGATATCACTTGAGGAATCATTTTTAAGTTTAACAGTACTTACTAAAACTGAAAAGTATATAATATATATGAACATATATATTCTTTCTTTATTTTCTTAAGAATATATATATTCTTTTGAAAGAATATATATATGAACTAGCTGACCCGACAAACGTTGTTTTGTCATATAAATTATTTCTAGAGAATATTTTGCTGGAAAAAAATAACTAACTTATTGTAAGTGTGTAAGGATGTGGTATATAAATGTTATTTAAGCGTACAAAAAGAAAGTTATTTTAACTCTCTAGCTTACTACATATAATTGCGGACGCCAAATAAATTTAAAGCATACAAAAGAAGTTATTTTAAACTTCTAAGCTTTCTAAAAACTAAATAATAATTTCAATAACAACAAAATCTATTTGCTGCTTTTATTCCACAGAAAAATTTGAATACTGAGAAAAAGAAACTAGA